>CAKALU010058684.1:13230-35425 GCA_916700995.1 Hozukius guyotensis
GGTTGCAAAAAGAAGTCTGATTGTATAGAAGTCTATGAGAAAATGAGCCTACTTCTCACTTGATTTATTACCTCAGTAAACATTGTAAACATGAGTTTATGGTCTCGATCCGTAGTTTCAAGTTTTCTTCAATACAGCATGATGTTCATTTAGTAAATTATGGTCCCATTTAGAGTGAAAGACCATAAATCAGGGTATGCTTTAGGGCGTGGCTACCTTGTGATTGACAGGTCGCTCCCACGGTGTTGTCTGGTCTGGAAGTTGTCCCTGTTTTCGTCTTACAAATTTAAGCCTTCCATGGTGTGTTTTCAGGTCATGAAAGTTAATTGTGACATTTTGGTAGCCTAAACCAGATCCTTTTGTTAGGATGCCTTCTTGCCTCTTAATCCTCCACTTGGTAGGATGTGTGTGCATGCGTTTCTGTGTAGAGTAAGATTATGTAACATCTGGTGGCTAAAAAACATACACAAACACAAACACACACGGCATGCAGCATCAGCCTCGTCAATATGTTGATCCTCACTTTGTATATGAGAAAGCCTGTGGAGCCAGACTGACTCACACACACTGTTTACTGTATCGTATTATCCACTGTCACTAAATGTCACACATGTTGGTACAGAATAAAACCAATTACAGTAAAAGACTTGTATGCAAGTAAGACATTGAGATCAGGCTCAATTTACATGCAAACATTCACACACATTCACTAATTACTGGTTCCAACAAGTCCTCCAACCCATATGACCACATAGGTTGTTTGCTCCTACCCTCCAATACAACCCACAAGAGCGTTTCCTAAATTAACGCCACCTACTTAAACGTAACGTAGCAGTTTGGTTTGGTAACAAAACTACTTGCTTAGGTTTAGGAAAAGATCGCGGTTCAGGTTAAAATAAGTATGTTGTTATGTGACTGAACTGTAAGTTAACCTGCGTTACGTCCATAATGTTGTTAACCTACGTTACATATGTGGTGTAAGTTAAGTATGCTACGTTTTCGCTCTTTATACTAGATCGCCTGACTTCCTCTTCATAATTACTACGGCCACTAGAAGTCGTCGCCTAAGGGGACAGACACACCAACCCGACGCAAAGGCCACCAGTGGCGTTGCCTCACGTCGCCTTTGTCTTTGCCAAAAAGTTGCACTCGAACACAGCGCAAAGACTACAGCCAACGGCCAACTACCACGTACGTTCTGCGCCTGTGTGAGATGAAATAACTCTCCACACCATCGGGGAAGCCTGAAGATTGAGGACTGCAGATATTCAAGCCGTTGTTATGATGCCTACAGTACATGAAACAAAGCGGCGTCTGTCGACCATTTTCACACCACTCTCACTCACCACTTAGCTTCATTCCAGATGGCCATGTCACTGTGAAAATATCCATGTATTCGAATGATCAGGTGAGATGAAGATGAAAAATGAGAAGAGCCTTCTGTGTTTTTCCTCTTGACTTTACTCGTTGGCTTGTTTTCCTCATGTATGTTTCTCTTCTCGTGCATCGATTCGTTTAAGTTGATCCGCCAATCAGAGTGATTTCTCTCACCGAGGTGAGAGAAATCGGTCTCCGCCGCCGATTCAACATGCTGAATCGGCTGAAAAAACTCCAACGGGGCAGACTAGAGCCGACGGTGCACTAACACCGAAAAAAAAACCTAGGCCGAAAGACGCTCACCGACGGCCCAAACTGTCCGACGGCCGACCAACCGACATACGTTGAAATACGCTGCTTGTACAAAAGACCAATGGGGTCGTTTTTTGGGGAGGACAGTCTCATTAGTTTAGAGGTTCGGTTCAAAGCAGCAGCACTTAAAATGATAATGAAGAGGAATTCATTTTAGAAATAGAATATAAATATGTAGCACTTAATGAAGTAAAAATCATATTGTGTAAAGAGAAAACAGAGAAACATACAAAAATCAACAGAGAGAAACTCTGTTTTTCTCTGAAGGAATTATGTCTACATAGATCACTCAGAACCAAATAACCTAACATGTGTACCCTCCACCCCCCACCTTTGATCTATTGGTCATAGCTCTCTGGAGACTTATTATGCGTGTGTTTGTCATCTCTTCCATCTGCTATTTCTCTGTTATCCTTCCCTGCTGAAGGTTTTTGGCTTTAGATACCAAATTCTGAATCTTTTCTCTCATTCATTCATTCTTTTTCTCTCACTTTTACATTCAGCAGTCTATTTTCTGCAGCCTTTCTACAGTAAATGTTGAATCACCGAATGCTTGAAAATGTCAAACAGCCGTGTAAAAACCCCCCCCCAAAAAAACAAGACAAATGATCACTTTTCCACCGTTTTGGCAGGAACGTTGCCCCGGCATGTTGCCTTAGAAATTGTCCCCAACATGTTTGGAAAGCATCAAGGTGACACCTCATTTAGGTGTGTGTATGTGTGTGTGTGTGTGTGTGTGTGTGTGTGTACACAGTAGGAGTGTGTATGTAGGTTGGCCTGAATGCCTTGACATTTCATTGAAAAGCTGCGGTTGGTTGCCATGACGACGCTGACTGAAATGAACACAATGCATGCGTAGAGTGTGTCAATGCCATTTGGGTCTAACTGACTGAAACCAGCGCCTTTTTCTATTCAACCTAGTACTGTAAAATGACGAATAATGTAGGACACTTTTATATCACAGATATACTGTACATATATGGTCAATTCAGGGCATTTTGTGCTTTTTGTTTGCTACTGTAACATGAGACACACTTACAGCATAACTGAAACTTAAAAACTCACCTGAACTTTCAAAACTAAAGTCACCTTTCCTGAAGATTAGGTTAATAAGATTGCATACACAGAGTGTTTGAAATATAATGTATTCATTCATGTTTCAGATTGCTTAACATTTGTCCACTATCATACTTCTTTGTAGCTGTGCTGCAGATACTGAATATCTATCAAGTCTTAGCTAAGCTGGCTTCGTCTTAAGGTGATGAAATTTGTCAAATAGCACCTCTAAAGTAAAAAAAATTAACGTGTGATCCAGCTGTTTCCCTTTTAGTAGTCTTCAAAAAAAGACTAAAACTCTACTATGCTACAGTAAGTGACTGCTAGCTCTAGCTTCAATTTACTGTACACAGACGTCTTCTCATCTACTGTAACTCTCAGAAAGGAAGGGAATAAGGTTCGTAGAGTGTCAAACTACTCCTTTAAAAGAAATTACAGTAAGGTTGAATGTTGGTAGGAGACAAAGGAATAGTTTAGCATTTCAACAACTCTGCTTATTTACTTTATTGCTGAGAGTTAAGCCGAAGTTATACCTTCCGCGTCCGCAAGAAAGCGAGGGTCCACTGGGGTCTGCGTGACATAAATTTTATCATCAGAGGGTGTAGACTATGTGTAGGCTCTGTGCGGAGAGCAACTGACAATGCCGACCTATCCGCACAGCCACTGCGCTACAAGTGGTACTGCACATGTGTGGAGTGTGTTCTCCGAGCGGACAGTAAACTGAACTACAATGCGACCGTGCTGGCCGCAAACGTGTACGTGTCAATTAGGGAGTATTAAGCCTCGGTTATACTTCCTGCAAGGACGGTCGCACGGACATGAGCTGACGAGGAAACGTTTGGATCTTTTATACTCCGTGCGGGTTTCTCCTCACGGACATTCTCAAAGCTCCTCAAAGTTCAGTATTTTCTCCGCCCATCCGCATAGTTAGAAAAATTTGGATGTGCACGGACAGGCAAAAACCTGCCGCACAGAACCCCCAGGTGAAGGGCCATGTCTGATGGTGTGGCGTCACTTTGGCCGTGCTGACACTCGCGATCCTCGACCCTTGATTTATGCTTGCCCCATCCATGAGGGTTTCCTTGTCACGATTCTACGTCAGCTCATGTCCGTACGACCATCCTTAGGGAAAGCATAACTGAAGCTTAACAAGGCTACATGAGAAGACTGATACCGCTCTCATGTTAGTGCGTTAACTATGGAGCTGGAGTGAGGAGGTAATTATGTTTACTAAGCATAAAGACTGGAAGCAGGGGGAAACATCTAGCCTGGCACTGTCCAAAGGTAAAAAAACATATTCCTACCAGCACCTCCAAAGCCCTGTAACCACATATCTTGTGTGTTTAATCCATACACTAACAGAAATGTAAAAATGACAAGTTGTGGTTGTGGGTGGGAGTTAAGCGCTTTAACTATTACTTGAGTGAACAATAGCCGGGAGCAGCCAGGAAACCAGCGGAGAGGTGCAGTACAGAGTTGCATGGGCGGACAGGATTTCTTTTTCTTTTTTTAACAACAATCAGGTTTTATTTTTCCCCAGGTGAGCCTAAATGTGAGAAAAACGCGTGTATTTCTGAATATAAATAGTATACACCCAGAGCTCTACAGCAAGTTGAAGGATTCAATCTGACAACCTCCTTTCTCTCGGGTCCGCCTGTTTTAACGTTACATTAATCCTGCATGACGTCATGTTGACAGCACCTTAGATTGCCCCTGCAATGCAACGAAGACTACACTGTTCTGAACTACTGTACTGAAGAGTAAGTCAAAGAGGCTGTTAGTCAGTGCAGTGTAAACTGATTAAAGAGCTGTCGACTTGTAAATAATTACACATACTTACTGTGAAAGATGCAACAACTCACCGCTCTAGTTGTGTTACGATCTTTGCCATATGAGGATGAGAAAGTGTGAGGCTCTGACACAGAGAGCTACAGTTAATATATGATTTGACCCTCAGTGAGTGTGTGGGTGGCAGAGGTCAAGTGTGTCTGTATGTGTGTGTGTGTGTCTGTGTTTCTGCTTCAGGACTTATATATCTTTATGAGGAGCGAATGGACTCACCACAAAAATAAGATGTAGGTCACAGTCAGATTAGAGTATGGTCTAGTTTTAGGGTCATGATTAGGCTCACGGACATACATTATATGGTTCACTTTAGGGGCTGGGGTTTGGGAAAAAGGACTTCACCAACTTGAAACTTGTTTTATGGTACCCTGGAAATCACCACCCACATAGTGTATTCTGACTCTGATCAACTAGTTGCACATATTGTGGATGGCTGTGATGCTCATAAAAGGCTCTATCCTGCAGGGCGCGACCGTACTATTGATTTAATTGCTGCTGCTGCTGAGGAGTGAACATTCCCATGTGATGCCAGGATGGTTTAATATCTCTCATTATCTGTTCCGTAACCAATCCGGTATCACGCCAAAGCGTGTAATAGACCCGCCTGTCCACTAGAGGATAGTGTCTTTCTCCCTTTCTATTCTACATCACTAGCTATGAGCGTAGCATATTTGCGCAGTTGCATTTACATTGCAGTCAGTACAGACTACATGGCGTACAAATGACGGCGTTCTTATTGCACGCTTTTGCTTTTAGTGCGACCAGGCTGTCCGTAACATCTCTAACTCTGTTTTTGTAGATGAAGGCCAAAGAGAAGTTTTGATCATAGAAATCCTGTATATACACTTTTTCTGATAAACTGATCAAGTACCAGTCCCTGGTTGCAAATATATGTAAATATTTTGGTCCTGTAGACAATTGTAATGTAATAGACAGATTCAAATTAAACATTTAAAATGTGCGTGGTTACATATTTTACTTAAAGTATGCTAAAATGTTCCTCTCTTACCTCACTCTGTCTCTCCTTGGCCCGGTTCAGACCTGGTATTAACATGTTTCCTGAGTGATCGGATCACAAGTGGACAGCTCTGAGTACAGGTGTGAACATACTCCAGACACATTGAGGACGCATTGAGATCCGATCGCTCAGAGCACATTCGGGCAGAGGCAGCGGTGCCGGCCGCCGGTACAATAACCTTTTATTTTGAAGTTAATAAAATGTACCCGAATATGTAGGATATTACTACTGGCATTCCTAAATTGTTACGTCACAACGTCTGCTGTATTGACTGTGTGTTTACTACGTGTTTATTTGCATATAGAGCGGGGAAGTGAGATCCGATCACAAGTGGTCACTAAAGACACATGTGGAGACGCATTCTAATGCCAGTTGTGAACGTACTAAGAGCTGTCCACTTGTGAGCCGATCACTCATGTTAATACCAGGTCTGAACAGGGCTTTTGATCTTAGTAGTGTAGGGCAGTAACACTTAACGTGATTACTGTAAATATTTTAGCAGCGCGTTGTGTAACTGCGTTAAGAGTTACTAATCCCTGTAACACTCTGTTGCTATGACATTTTTAGGGGGTTGGCTTGTTTGCAGTGTTGATATGAGTTTCATTTATGTGCGTTCAGTAGAGAAACTAGCCTACTGGAGGTGTGGGGCGGGGACTAGCTTCTGTGGAATAGCCTCTGGTAACTCCTGTTAAATACAGAAGATGCGTGGTTGTAGAGCAAGCACCAGTGTTGGGCTGTGATCGGTCACAGTCATTACTGCATATGACGCCCAATTGGCTTTTTCCTGTACACAATTATTACACACTGAAGGGCTATAATATGTTGAATGAATGTTTCTGAACACCACAAATACCCCAAAATTACTGTATTATCAGATGATTTGATCCTTCTGGTCCAATAAAATTTGAAAAGTTATATTTTTCAAGTTGCTCATCAACACTGCTTTACAATACACCTGCTTTTCTCCTTTATTTTATCCCTTTGTTTCCCTTCTCCCTCTGTTTCTTTTTTTATCTCCCTATGTCTCTTTCTCTATATCTTTCACACTCTTACACTCCATCATTAACCTCCCACACTACCAGTGGGTGCTTTGTGGAGTTCTCTGTAATTATAGTCATTAGTCTGGGTAATATCTAGGCACACACACATAGACACACACATGCACACACGCCATCTCCCACATGCGACATACCAGGGATCTAAGAGCTTCTCACACATGGCGGATTGTTAGAGTACATTCCTCAAACCGAGAGAGATTTAATGAACCTCTATTATGGCAGTGGAGGACTGTTGAGCACATATACACTATATGTTCAATTTGTTTTATCCAACTGCACACATGCATACACAGCAAGCCATATCCTTGATGGTTTGCTTTGTTCATATCAATTATTGTGTAGTTTGAAAGGCGCTGCATAAGGTCAGCGGCTACAAAGTGTGAAACAGTGAGATTATTTATTTTTCTTACTGCTTTGATATTGCCTGGGGTGTGGAGTTAATCTTTCATTAACAGAACATTTTCTTCAAATGATTTTATTCCCTTAACAGCCAACAGTTGCCATGTTTAAAGCCATGAATTATTATGTTTCATTAACTTCAGTTCATGAAACAAAGAGACATTGGAGGGATAATGAGAAAGCACAGAACAGCAGCAGACTGGCTTTGCTTTGCAAAAGCGTCACTGATCAGACACGTATCAGGTGACATTTCCCTGGACATTAGATCTGAAAGTTGAACAGTGAATTAAAGCTGCTCTAATCAATATTTTTATATCAACAATGGATCAAATGACTCAGGCTGTTCTCATACACCCAGGAGACCGGTGTTTGTTTACCCCGTGTGAAACCAGAGGTCAACGTTGAATTATTGGTCACGTAACTTCTGTACTTAAGTTATGCCCCTTCCGGTGTTATTTTAACCCAAACCACCATCTTTTCTTAAACTTAACAAAGTAGTTTTGTTGCCTAAACCTAACCAAGTTGTTTCCTGTGAAGATGGAAGTTTATTTTGAAAAGACTGGAGCGGAAATTAACATGTGCGTAACATGTTGCTGGACAATCTTAGGAAAATGCACGAAAAATGAGGAATAACTTTTCACAAGATATCATACGAACCGTCGTATGAGAATACGTTGAGTGACTACATGCACTGTGAAAGGAGTAGGCTAACTAGTAGGAGGCGAGCAGGACTGCAGCTGTGTAATGTATTGTTATTGTGAACCACGCCTGTGCAACTTGTATAGTCGTCCATGTGTAGCATTAAAGCACCGTGGCTCTGCGTTAACACAATCTCTGTCTTCTCTCGCACACTCTGTATCTTACCACACAGAATTAGCAACTAGCTGGTGAACATAGTGGAGCATTTAGCAGCTAGAGAGCCAGATATTTCCCTCAGGAATCGGTAGAGACCAAAACAGAGCTAAAAGTAGAATGAAAATTGGACTTGCTCTGCTGGATGTGTAAAAAGGCACCTGTTTGCCAACATATTGACCACTAAAAGTTGATAGTATGTCAGGTGTTCTGTTTACAGCTTTTTTTCCACTGCCCCCAATAAATGGTTATTGGAGGTTAAAGGCATTTTTAAAGCAAAAAAAAAAATTAGGGATGCACAGATCGGCCCGATATCCAATCGGGCCGATCTGTGCATCCCTAATTTTGACTCAATAGACTGGGCCCGATCTATTCAATTCAATTCTATGTTTATATACTTTATACATTATATACTGGAATTTTTAAGTCTTGACCAATTTGTTACGGCATTAAAAAGGTTTACAATTGAATTGTAAATCCTGTTAATTTTGAAAAAAAATTACCAAGTTACTGGTGTACGATTTTATTATTTAAATACAATTCAGTAAAATTTTACCTTTGTATTTATTTGTTACATTTTGTTTTACAAAGTTAGGAAAGCAATGTTTAAGTCAAGCCTGATCCAGTCACTTCCACACAGTGAGGCATGCAGTTTATTAATTAAACACTGGTATTGGATTGGTACTCGGTATCAACCGATACCCAAAGCCCAGGTTTCGCCATCAGTTTCGGGACTAATAAAGTTGGATCGGTGCCTCCCTAAAAAAAATCTTTGATGTGTATATTTGTTCATTTTCTTGAATACCTATCGGTTGGACTGGACTGTCTAGAAAAACAAGCAATTTGAAAATCACTTTGGCCTCTAGGAAATTGCTTTTCACTATTGCCTGACATTTTAAATAAAATAATGAAAATAATCGTTAGTCGCAGCTCTATTTGACGTACATGTTGATGAGCAAATGCCCATTTTTTCAAACACTAATGATAGATCCTACTGTTCAGTGAACGCAACACACACGACTGCTATCTGAAAAACATACCCGACTGTATAAATCCTGATTTACATGCCAAAGATGGAGGTGATGTGTAACCATTCAGCCACCAGCTTGCTGTCAATCATGGCTCATGTGTGGAGGTGGGCAGCTCTACCAGGAGCCAGAGCATCTGCTGGTGGGCGTGGCCTCTGCGACCTGAAAATGTTTCCGTCTAATCAGACCATATCGGCTCTGGTGGAATCTCAGTTTAGCCCACTGTTGCTCTTTCTGTGAGATGCTCTGAAATGAGCATCGGTTAAAAGCTTGAAAGGAATCTTTCCTGTTCCACATGTACAGTAAACGTTGCCTCCTTTAAAAACATTTGCAGGGCTGCTTACTATTCTGGGATTGTGTTTGTACCGGAGTTTGACTTTTTGGAAACCATTCCAAATAAGGCTAGCGTAGGGCATGTGAAAGTAAATGTTATGGTGTGCATTCAGATTTGTCAGAGATTATGGGACAAATTGGTATGTTTGTGTTTCTATAGAAAGATTCATTATGACAGAGCCCCCAGTTTTTTATTTTGCCTGATAACTCAATCAGAAAAGAGAGACATGTGTATAGAGACGCAGACAGAGAGAAAAACAGACAGAGAGAAAAAAGCGATAAGAAACTTCTACATGAGTCGACTTTGGCCTTTCCTCGCTCCCGAGAAACGAGATGCAGCTGGCAGCCCGGCCGTTCTTGTTCCTCCCTCCCCCCACCTGCTCGGCTTGCTCTGTTATTTGAATTCCTCCAATGTGACAAGAAATGGAGCTAGCAGAAAGAGAAGGGCCATGATGCACACAACGCCCACTAGGCATTTCCTGTGTCGCATTCAGTATTCACAGTGTTCAGCTCGGTATTTGCAAAAGGGTACAAAAAGCCTGCAGAGAGAAGGTCTAAACATCATGGAATTAATGAATCAATCATTCAGAAAACACCTCGCATTCACACAGTTTTGCAGAAGACATTTTATAATCAATGAGACTTTGTGAATAAATACTAACTAAATAAATATTCTGAGTGGAACCAAAAGGCAGACTTATGTCTTACTTCATTCAACGAATATTAACCAGCCGGTTTAGTGACACTTATCAACAATAACTGCTGTAATTCAGAATCACATCATCATATACAATCTGAATCGTGAAAACTGGCATGTCTCACAAATTAGAGTTAGAATTGAAAACATGCTCAATTATACAAGCCCCGTGGACGTGAAGTAAAACAGAATAAATATTACAGAATGCTATTAAAAAATGAAGGGAATAAAAACTGCTGCAGCCCTTAAAATGTGTTTGGGAACAAGATTTGGGTGCATCATTTGATGATAAATGGGATGAAATCTAAAACATTCCACCTGAAACGCAGAGGAGATGAGGTTATTATGAACGTCACAATTAGGGCTGCACAATTAATCAAAATGTTATTGAAATCGCAATATGGCCTACTGCAATTTTCAAATCAAATTAGTTAAAATCGCAATGTTTCTTAAAGGCAAAATGTGTGTCAAAATAACATTTTAAATTAAATATTGTGGTGCTGCAGAGATGTCTTGGCCTACACATAATATTCTACAGGCTTTAGAAAACATCCTTGTTTGGTACAGATCCCTGCAAAAATCACACCATGTTTATATGTTTTTCAATGAAAATGAGAATAATGGTGTAAAAATGATCCTCCCTCTAATATCGCAAACCATATTGCAATTGCAATATCAGTCAAAATAATCGCAATTTGATATTATTTCAAAATCGTTCAGACCTACGTCACAAGTATGCAGTTTGTAGTCTGTCCAAAACTTTATATTTTTGGAGGTATAGTCTGTTTTTCTGCAATCATTGACAGACTGAACACTAATGGAAAAATATGATTGCATGGCAAAGTATTCTCAGGAACTGCCTTCAGGATCCAATCCTTAGGATTTGATAACAGTGTTAGGGAAAGCTGCATTTGAAAGAATGTCATGCCATGTCCCATTCACAAAAATGAATGTATGGATGTCAGGTAGGCTGAAACAAACACTGCTAGAGTCCCTGTAAAATAATGCCAAAGAAAACACTGCAGGCTGGCACAGTGATAGATAAGTAGGCAAATCTAAATATATCACTGATAATATGAGGTAGACCTATGATACAAAGTAAAATCCATATTCTATATATATCCTATTCATGAAGGAATGTTGTCATGGAAACATCCTGTAATGAAATAATCTTATTTGTGTGCACCGAGACACATGCATGCTTCTATGACACATGCACAGCACACACACAGTTCTGTACAATGAACGGGGCCCGGGAAGGTCCAGGTCTCCAGATAACAACATAAGGAGTGATATTGGATTTCATTCAGGAGATAATCCGGTTTTCAGCCCAGTGGAAGCGAGCATCGCCATCGATGTGTCCGTGTTTTTCTGTGCTCTTTTCCAAGGCAGAGATCCACCGCTGCTGTGGCAAGATAAGTCCCCGACGACAGCCACTTAAATACTGACACATTTGGTCAGGGACGCTGAGTGGATGGTGTGAGATATCGCTGTGTCAAGCAGCTTCACTCTACAACCTGAAACACGTTATTTCTTCTGGGCAGAGGAAATTAATTTCATTTTAGCTACTGGAACTGTAGCTAAAATGACCCCCGACTTTTCAAGAGATTGAAATGTTTGGTTTATAGTGAAACAGCTTGACAACTATCAAATGGATTGATTGAGATATCCATGGTGTCAAGACAAACCTTTGATCATCCAATACTTTGGTTTATGACCAAACTATGACAAAACTAAGGACCCTCTTGGATGCCCCTATGGTGGATGATTTTCTTCTAGTGGAGAAAATGTCTGGGGTGCCCTTCTAGTGGAGGAAACATGATGAAGTCCCCTCTAGGGTGCCCTTCCAGTGGAGAAAACGTGATGAAATCACCTCTAGGGTGCCCTTCCAGTGGAGAAAACATGATGAAGTCACCTCTAGGGTGCCCTTCTAGTGGAGAAAACGCGATGAAGTCCCCTCTAGGGTGCCCTTCCGGTGGAGAAAACATGATGAAATCACCTCTAGGGTGCCCTTCTAGTGGAGAAAACGCGATGAAGTCCCCTCTAGGGTGCCCTTCTAGTTGAGGAAACATAATGAAATCACCTCTTGGGTGCCCTTCTAGTGGAGGAAACATGATGAAGTCACCTCTAGGGTGCCCTTCTAGTGGAGAAAACACGATGAAGTCACCTCTAGGGGGCCCTTCTAGTGGAGAAAAGGTGATGAAGTCCCCTCTAGGGTGCCCTTCTAGTGGAGAAAACGCGATGAAGTCCCCTCTAGGGGGCCCTTGCAGTAAAGAAACGTGATGAAATCACCTCTAGGGTGCCCTTCCAGTGGAGAAAAGGTGATGAAGTCCCCTCTAGGGTGCCCTTAAAACTGAGAAGATGCGATGCATATAGGCCGCCCTACATGCTAGATAACTTTCTGCACGCTGGTGCCCTTTTAATTTTTTCCGCCCTTGCCCCTCAGACAGCCTGAGTTCACAACTGGTTATTGGGTTTAGTGCTAATTAGCAAATGCTAACACGCCAAACTAAGATGGTAAACACGGTAAACATAACCTGCATCAGCATGTTAGCGTACTGTATTAGCACGCTGACGTTTAATTCAAATTACACTGAAATTTACTTGTGTCGTGTTTTCAGTAGAGGTTCGCATGAGTCTCTTCTGGTTTATTTCCTTGGAAAGTCTGCTGTCTGGTATTCTTCATTGGGAAATTAACCAGAGTGGAAAACTCTTTCCAAGTCTTTGCATCATGTTGGGCTAAACACATCATGGAGACAAATGCACAGTTGTAATACCATCCATCAGGGCTGTTGAAAAAAAAATAATGAACTGTATAGTTTTAGTTTTTGGTAACAGGATGTTTTTGCTGTTTTTGTCCCACAGGTACCTTCATCTCAGCGTTCACGGTGCTGTGTGGAGCTCGCAGCGACCTGATCTCAGAGCGAGGCGTTTGTTGTGTGTTCTGGCTCAACGTGGCAGCAGCCCTCATCCAGATACTGACAGCTGTTATCATGGTTGGATGGATCATGAGCATCTTCTGGGGAATGGACATGGTCATCTTGGCAAGTCAGTACTTGTCCAGCTGTGTTTATCTTTCTGTCTGACAGTCTTCTCTTCACCTCTCTTTTTTTATTTCAGTCTTGTCTCCTTTTTTTCTTTTGTTTGTCAGTCTCACACATGACATGCAGTAGGTGGAGTTCATCCAAACAGCTATAAAAGTTCACAACAAGAATATCAAATCACAATACTTGTGTAAAAACTCGGAGTCAGGGTTAACATTGGTGTCACACAAAGGTCATGATTACCACAGCCTGTAGAGATGTGGGAAACTGGCCAATTGGCCTTTTTTTGACTCATTGCTGCTTTTTCTCGCGTGATATTCTAATATGTGAAGTTTTGGTAAGATATTTAAAAGAACAAGTCTAGCGTTATTCTATACTTTTTCTAGTTTTCAACGAATCCCAATGAACTGATCAAAAACACATCAATAATTTGCACTGGGTTACACGTTGTTGTAATGCTGCCGTAAATACTCACTATGCACCAAATGTGTATTAATCCGCACCTTAAAATTTCTGAAAAAAAAAAATGCTGATTAAGGGAACTAATAGCCTTCTTAAAAAATGAAACAAAATATTTGTGTCCCGCATTTAAAGATTTATATATATAGTAACTTTATTGATCCCGAGGGAAATAGCTTTCCGATGCAACCCATGGGGGGGCTCCGACCAGCTGAGCAGAATCCTTCAGAGCTGCATTACACATGGACTTGCAGCCCATGGATGTATTAAGAGAACTGGATACAGCGTTGGAGGCGGGACACGGTTCATTCCTATGAAAGTTGCTCAGTGGCGCATTATGCCAAAATGGCTCAACTTCCGACTGGTAAAGTACCCGGATCTTCCGGGTTCTTCAGCATCCATTGGGCCCATGAAGCAGGCGCAGTAGCGTCCACTCGGTCACGGGGTCACAGCCGACACGCTGTCGTCGCGGCTTGCTAACTCCGCCTCCAAGCCCTCCGTCTGGGTCTCATTCACATGAACAGAGGAAGGGAAATAACTCTGGATTCTGCTATTAGTGCATTTTACAACTTTTAGGCCCTAATGGTTTAAATAAGGACTATTCAAGTGTTCATACTGGGAAGTTTATTCACCTCAAAAGAAAATATCCGCTGTGTTAAAGACGTCTCTTTTCCATTGTAAGTCTATGGGAAAAAGTATTTTTGGGCCCAATGGCATCACGTGACAGACAGGTTGCTCAGCACATGAACTTGTTGGTTGAGGTCTTTTTTGTGGGAAAATAAGAAAAATATAGAATAACGCCAGTCTTACCGTAGAAGCTCTGCACGACACTTATTTGTTTAAAGGATTTTATATTTTTCTTGCAGAAACATCAGATATAAGAAAGAAAGAAAGAACAGTGGTAGATACAGAGAACAGACATGGGAGAGGTTGGGTGATTTTACTGCCTTGTCTGTCAGAAAGTAGTGTGTTCTCCTCAGGCATTGATGCGTGAACAAGTGTACACACGCACACACACAAACACACACACACACACACACACACTAACGCAAAGAGTCACTATTCTCTCTCTGCACCGAAGCAGCCTTTGAATTACCACGGCGCTCTCGCCTTTGTGTGTACAAGTGTGCGTTGTTGAGGTAATTGCTGCCTGCGTGTGCAACCCAATGCGTGTTGGTACGTACACGCATGCAAGAATCTGTGTGTTTATGTGTGTGCGGTCCAATAATTGTGTGTGTGTGGGAGTGAGTGAGCGGACCCCCCGGTGCGTTTCTGTTTGCTGCTCCCCACTGTTATTCAGGCCTAGGGGCACGCGTCTTATTCAATTGTTGCTGCTAAAAATCTATACTCCTGTTTGCGCTCGTGGCATATTGAATATTTATATTGAATATAAAAAACATTTTCTTGTTAGCTCTGAAGGCCAGGGTGAAATCATGCATGCCACTTGCTTCTAAGATCAATTATTATTCAACTATTCATCAACACAATACGTGTCTTTGTAGCTTTGGGATGCTCTTATTCAGCTATTCCCTTTTTCTTCCTCCATGCAATGAATCACTCTGATAATGTGGCATATTTATTTACTTCTCCTTCCCTCTCTGATGAGCCTATGTTGCATATGATCAGTGTACTTCTCTTCTTTCTTCTACCCTGCTCCCTCTCTTCTCTTCCTCCTATCTATCTAATGATCACAGTATTATCTTCCTCCCACTGATCGCCTTCCTACTGCCTCTTTCCCTAGCTAATGATTGTTCCTATTTGATCTCGCTCCCTCTCTTTCACATTATTCCTCCCACTCTCTGCCCGCCCCCCCAGTCTCCCTTTCCACCTCGGTTTCTTTTATTTCGTCCCTGTTTCTGTTCATCGATCCAGCAAACCAGGGTGATGTTACTCTATGTGTCTTCATTTGATCATGTATCTGAGTTAAAGCGAGGTCAGCTCATGTTGAAAGAAGGTTTTTCTCTTCTCTTGAAAGTTACTAGAACGCTCTGCAGGAATTTCTCTTTTTGTCCACAAAGCCTGTTTTGTGTTACTTTAATACAGCTTCTGTATTATAATACTTGAAAAACTTGTGGTTTTCATCACTAACTGTCTCTCCTTTCTCTTCTCTCCTCCCTCTGTTCTCCCTCTTCGTGAACCAAAGTTTCTGATGGTAGGTGTTTCTCATTTTTCCTCACTCACTAACAGTCCCACAGCGAGTTTTTAAAATTGTGGAGTGATGTGTAGAAGCACGTCACAGAAATAATGAATAGTCAGCTTTGCTAAATTTAACATGGATTCCGAATAAGCCAAAATAAATAACCACATTTCCCCAGGCTTAGAAATACTTATAAAAACATTCATTCAGAACGTTCTCACGATCTTTCCTCTGGGTGGACAGGAATCGAGTATTATGTTCAGCCTAAATCTCAGGAGCTCAAGCATTTAAAGGTCGAGGAGTCAACGTTAGCTGTTTGGAAATAACTAAAAGGGTTAGTTTGGATTTTTTGAAGTGGGGTAATATGTATACTCCTGTGTTTCGCAAGGTAAAATTACTGTTTTTGTCAGTGGAGTCTTGTGGCTTTGAAGAGAGCGATACAACTGTGGAAAGGGCTGTCTGATGGCGAGGTAAAGCGACTGGACGGGAGCAGCAAAGAAACTTATTTTAGCCATTAAAAAAAACGTTGGGCTGGTAAAGATTAAACATGACAATTAACTTTAGTCTTTGTTGTTATTTGATAACCGCTTATATATAAAAAAACAATTTGGTAACATCATTTTACAATAAAACTTTGCAAGTGTAAAGCAAAGATATGTTATCATTACACATGTTCAACAGGCATAAACATGATGAAACAGTTAAACATGTAGGAAAGCGATATTTCAATATGCTCTGTCCGCAGTCTCTCATCCACCGCTGCTATGTTAACACAAGCACAGCGCGTTAGCTCGGGCGGCTAACAGCGAATTGTTTAACATTAACATTGTTAACACAGTGAACAGTGAAGCAAAAAACTGTGTGCTTTGTGGAGCTGTAACACTTCTGTTTTTAGAAATGTTGGCTCATTAATAAGAGAAGGTTCTTATTTGTCACTGATGGAGTTTGTTGAAGTTTCTATTCAAAAAACATAATGCAAGCCAGACTGGTATTGTTTGCCACTTTGGGAAGCTGGGGTAATGGCTTGCCAGCCAATGGGCTACTTGATAAAACATCAGCTCCTAATGCTCCAGCCAAGCTCATTTCTGGTTGTTGCTTTCATTTCTCTCAATTAAATGAAATGGAGAAAGGCAATTATTGTAAAAAGTTTAAAATAAATGTTTTATAATTGCATGAAGCGCTCTAAAATCCTCTTAACTGTGGCTGTAAAAGCCAGATAATAGATTTTACAATTATTTCTATAAGCATTCAAATGTCTCTCTCTCTCCCTCAGGCTATAGAGACCAGGGTCTTCCTCAGGATGTCTGAGAGAGGTCGCTCTCATGTTTACTGATGGATCACATGGACAGTTTGACCTCTTTAACCTCCCTGATGCCTGTTGGTGACCTTCACCTTTGTGATGACCTGTAGCGGTCTGTCTTTCACATGCTGGACCACAGAGAGAAGCAGAGACATTAAAATTAATTAGCCACATGGGGAAATACAGAAGGAACGAATCAGCTGACTGCTTCTGATCGCACGCTGCTGATTGGTTGAGACCACATTTACATTTGAGTTAAACGGAACGGGATGGGGAAAAAGAGACTAAAGCTGTACAGTCACAAGAAAAACAATGTTTTGTGCATTTTGTTGAGTAATTATACCGGTGAATTCTGTCTTTTGATATTTTTATTTGATCTATTTGACAAAAAACACAAGACCAGACTACATGTTTCCTACATGACAGGATGGAGAAAATGAAGAAGGAAGCCATGACTGTGTGAGAAAATAAAGATATTGATTTGCATTTAGACAGATGAAAAAATGAAAAAAAAAAAATATTTGGCTCCAAACTGTGTTTCCAGAACCAGCGTGACCAGAGTTTCCACTGCCATAGCCACTTTGCTTAAAGCGGTTTTATCTTAGTGGCCTTTCCTTTGTGAAACTGATATCACATCGCTGCTCTGAAGACATACAATATGTCTCACTTTCATCAACTCTCACTATAAAACATATTCCATCTTTTATAAATTGTTACCGTCTACAGCCAGAACAAAATCACGGTGACTTGCCACTAAATCTGACAGTCACTGAGCACAGAATCAACAATTATTCACGCCATGAATGTGCAGCAAGCATGTCTTCCACTGGAGCATGTGATCAAACTATAAATGGCTGTGATACGTGATATTCAATATAGTGAGTTTGAATGATAACTTTGCGACCAATCGATCAGCCTATATAGTTATTGTGGCTACAATATTTCCTTTTTAAGGCTGCGTTTTACTGCGATAGCAACACATCTTTAACACGCAGAGTCTCACTGCTGGTCACAAGATGTGTGTCATCCTAAAATTACAGGGCTGTGTGAAACATGATTCATGCCTCCTGACAATATTTGATTTGAATTTTCACACCTCTTGAATGTGTAAATCCGTGTCAGAGAGATATCGCACATTATTAAAACATAGCATCTATGAAATTATAACAATATGCCACTCTGGGGAACCATATAGTCTCCATCCTGTGTCACATTATGACAAAGATACATGATGTCATTTAAGTCTGTGACTGAGGTGCTTTGTTTAAACATTTATTTTTGACTTGTTCAATAAGTGAGTCAAAAATTCACATAAATAGATTAATATTAAAACCAGAAAGAAATTAGGTTGTGGAGTTCACTGTTCTGTGTGTACATTGTGTATATATTAATGTGTGGGTGTGTGTGATTGATAGCGTGCAATATTGGAAAAGGAGATTGGAGAATATACAGGATGGCCTCGGTATAACTATGTGGGAAGGTCAATCAAAAAGTTGTATTATGTAACACAACTTGCCTTGGAATAATCGATCCAAACAAAGCCTTTCCCATGATACCACATCGGCTTTCTCATGCACTGTATCATTGGCTCACTTCCCTGAAAAATGATCCAAGAGTACCAAAAGTCAAAGAGCCTTAAACAAAAAGAATTAAACCAGCTTAGCCTCAGCCGTCACAGTAATGGAAAGTGGATCAAAATCGCTGCGAGTGTTTGCAGGAAACTCAGTTACTGCTGAACAAACTGAATGGGCTCCAACTGGGCCTATTTGACAAAATGCCACTTACAGTACAACTTAAAAAAAACAAACAGAATTGCAGATTATTACCTCTTGTAATATGGGACAGATTCAGCAAAAGTCATGCCACATTTCTGGAAAAACGTGGAGATGCATTTATTTATGGCAACTTCCCAATTTTGGTTGTGCCTCTACACTAGGGATGCACCAATACCGATACCGGATCGGATATAAGGCCGATGCTGACTCAAATAGCTGGATCGGGTATCGGTGACAATGCGCTGATCTATTCAATTCAATTCTATGTTTGTATACAATATACATTATATACTGGATTTTTTAATTTTTTACCAATTTGTTGCTGCATTAAAAAGGTTTACAATTGAATTGTAATTCCTGTTAATTTTGAAGATTTTTTACCAAGTGGCAGGTGTAAGATTTTATTATTTCAATACAACTCAGTAAAATTATCTATGTATTTATTTGTTACATTTTGTTTTACAAAGTTAGGAATGCAATGTTTAAGTCAAGCCTGATCCAGTCACTTCCACACAGCTTATTAATTAAACATTGGTATCGGATAGGTACTCGGTAGCGGCCGATACCCAAAGCCCAAAGCCCAGGTATCGGTATCGGGACTGAAAATCGGATGGGTGCATCCCTACTCTACAGAAACCCAAACTTCATGTGCATAATTCACAATGTCGTTTTATCTTCTTGTTCATTTGATTTTCTACTGGTGATGTATCTCTTTGATTTTGGTTTTTATTATCCCTTTAGGTTATACGGTGCTTTCAAATGTAACTCGTGAGCTCGTGTTTACAACATGGGAAGTCGTGGACACAATATGTTTGGCGTTCAAGTGGTTAAGTCGTGACAACATTGCTGCTAGGCAACATGTTAACGTTACTGTCGGCGTCTGGAAGCCCCAGAGGCTAACAATTAAGCAAGCTAGCAAGTGGGTAACATAATGCAGGAAATGCAAAGGCATAATGACAGAGGCCGTTGGGAATATCAACTCTTTCCTCAGACTTATGATCAAATTACAAAGAAAAACAATATACGACTAAAATTTCAATATATTAACTTATTATGCACCAAAAGATTTACTTCCATGGCCTCCGCCATTTCTGACGTCAACAAACACGTCACAACTCGTAAACTTAGAGCTTTCAGAAACTTTCCACTTACGAGGTTGTGAATGCAACATGAGGGGGGCGTTCATATGGACTCTTCTCGTGAACACGGTGAACACGACCCCATTTGAAGGCACCAATAATTATCTTCATTATCTTAGCCAAATGCCTTTTTAAGAGTACTGCTGTATTTTGGATGACCACACCGATGTTTTTCTGTGTATTATGTTGTACAGTGTTTCTATGTGAGACAGATGATGATGATGTCTGTAACGGTGATGATATGTTATGCCTTACAAATGACCAATGTTCTCCCAGAGGTGTTTCTGTAGCAGTGATGCTGGAGTTTATTTGCTTTGTTTAGATTTGGGTGCAATTTATAGATCTGAAATAATTGTTATTTTGAAACTTTGTTATTATAATAATGGTGGTGTTGTGCTAGCTTTTCGATTGTAGACGAACATAGTGCCATGTACAGGTTTTCTGCATGCATAGCTGTGGTGTCAAGTCAATATAGACTAACACGCACACACAGACTAACTATTTTAAGATTGTAGCTTAATTCTGTGACTTTGCAAAATTGGTTGATTCATGAATAAAAATACCTTTCTGAATATGACTAATGAGGTTGTTACAGACCATGACAAGAAAACCGTCGATGCTGTGGTAGCTGTAGTATGTTTGACATTTAGCATGGTTCCTTTAGCTACAAAATTTGCTCTAAATTCACTTTTTGGCACTTTGTTTTTGAGGAGTACATTTAGGTGGAACAAATACAAGAATATTGTACTGAGGTAAAAGTATTGTTACTTTAAAGACATTTTACTCAGGTAAAACTACTGTTAAATAAAAAAAGAATAGGCTACAAAGTCGATTGCATTAAATGTTAATGTATACACAAGTGGAACCACATCAGCAACAATACCCCAAACCAACACATGGGCAATCTGCAGTCTGTGCATACAACTGATTATTATCAATTATAAATATACAACAGCCTTCCTCAGGGTAGAAAGAAAAGAGACAAAACTCAGACAAATTTAAAAAAAAAAGAAAAAAAAAAAAAAGATGAACAACAAATAAAACAAGCTATGGACACAACGGTGCCTGAAACTTATGTTAAAATCAACTGTAGAATAAAACAAAATGAAAGTAGACAAAGTGGACATGTAAACAATATTATAAACTTCACAGCAGCAGTTGCTATAGGCAACGCTGTGGAGGCAAAGCAGTGGTTGTTGACGTTCTCATCTGCAGAGTTCAGCAGTGTGTTGTTGTTGTTGTTGTTGCAGTACTCACCTGTCTGAATGGCACCCTGCAAGTCCTCCAAAATCTGCTACCAGCCGGATAGTCCCATCAAAAGTTGCAGTGGACTTTGGTGAAGTTGCGCTCGACGTTGCGTCTTTTTACCGACTGACACAATAGCAGCACCGCAAATGAGACATGTGTCTTTCACATTAGTGGAAAAAAACAACCTCCGTTACCCGTTCCTCATGAAAACAGGCCTTTTATTGTCCTGGCTATTCTCTGCAGTCCTTGTTAAATCTTGTGTGTGATTGCTAGCCTGCTAACTAACCGCCTAAAGACATCAGTGAAGTGCAGCAAACAAACCTGAAAGCAGCGTTTAATTGACAGGTCACGTGGGTGTGTCACTACTAGCGCCAGGTGCATTCAATTAGTCATTAATTAAGAGATATACAACCATGGATGTATTAAGACAGGGCTCAGCAACCTGCAGCTCTTTAGCTCCTCTCCAGTGGCTCCCTGTGGATTTTTAAAAATGGAAATGAATAACTGTTTTTTGTTTACATTTTCATTTTTATTTATCATTGTTGTAAGTCTATGGTACGACGGAGTATTAGGGCCACATTGAGAAAAAAAAAAAAAAATCTGAGATTTTGAGAATAAAGTCATAAGTTTACGAGAAAAAAGTCGCAATATTATGAAAATAAAATCATAGGTTTCCAAGAAAAAAAGTCACAATATTATGATAATAAAGACATAAGTTTACGTGAAAAAAGTCACAATATTATGATAATAAAGACATAAGTTTACGAGAAAAAAAAGTTGTATTATCATGAGAATAAAGTAATAATATTATAAAGTATTCATTTTTCGTGTTATTTTCTTTTTTTCTCGTAAAGTTATGATTTCATTCTCATAATATTAAGACTTTTTTTCTTGTAAAGTTATGACTTAATTCTCGTAATATTAAGACTTTTTTTCTCGTAAAGTTATGACTTTATTCTCGTAATATTAAGACTTTTTTCTCGTATTATGACTTTATTCTGGAAATCTCCGTTTTTTTTCTCCCTCAATGTGGCCCTAATACTCCGTCGTACATTTGCTCTTTGGCCCTCACTGCATTAGACTTATATACTATATACTTAGACTATAAACTGTGTTAC
>CAKALU010058684.1:35445-70751 GCA_916700995.1 Hozukius guyotensis
TTTTTAAAAATGGAAATGAATAACTGTTTTTTGTTTACATTTTCATTTTTATTTATCATTGTTGTAAGTCTATGGTATGACGGAGTATTAGGGCCACATCGAGGAAAAAAAAATAAATCTGAGATTTGGAGAATAAAGTCATAATATTATGAGAATAAAGTCATAAGTTTAAGAGAAAAAAGTCGTAGTATTATGAGAATAAAGTCATAATATTATAAAGTAGTAATTTAACATGTTATTTTCTTTTTTTCTTGTAAAGTTATGACTTTATTCTCGTAATATTATGACTTTTTTCTCGTAAAGTTATGACTTTATTCTCGTAATGTTATGACTTTTTTCTGGAAATCTCAGATGTTTTTTCCCTCAATGTGGCCCTAATACTCCATAGTACATTTGCACTTTGGCCCTCGCTGCATTAGACGTATATATGTATTTTTACATTGTTGTATTGGTACTTTTACTGAAGAAAATTATCTGAGAACTTCTTCCACCACCTTCCACCCCTGAGCATGACCATTACACCACTAAAGAGGAGTCCATAAGGTTCCTCTGGAACTATGTTTTGCCTTATTCAGTCTTTGTTTGACAGCAGGTCATACCTAAAAAGGGGGTTTATTTTCAAAAGATTTTGTGAAAAAGGACACGAGGAAAGGAGGAATCAAAAATACAGAGCAGTGGAAGAGGGGAAGCCTGGTCGCCATTCAAAGTGCAATCAGAAGAATGTGTGAATCTCTAGTTGGTAATGAATGAAGCACAGACCAAATTGCATTTGGTGGCAATCTCTAAAAGCCCGTTAAAGTGGCATATCTTAACAATGGCACCTTGTTCAGGTTTCTTACAGTTGGGAAAGTGAGTTCATCTCATTTAGCTTAAAGGCTCAGAAGTGCACCTTGAGTACTCCACATTAAGGCTGTATAAAATCAGTTTCCATGGCAATTATGAAAATAGTCTCATTATCCATCTGCACAGGGATGCAAGTGATGAGGATAAAAACAATGCAAATCACACTGAAGAACACTGCTAAAGTTGGTGTTGTGAGAGTGTTTGCCTTTACGGATTGTGCCCAGACTTGCTGACTGTCCTCTCTCACCAAATAAGGATTTGTCACTGCTTGCTCTTTCTGACCAGACAACTACTAGGTGCACAACATCCCCCCCTAACACTCCCACCATCCTCTCTTATAGTATAAACACAGCCAGAGTTGAGATGTTTCCATCTCAGCTCAGCAAGTTGTAATGTCAAAACACATTCAGGCCGTCAAGATGTAACGCAGCAACAGCAGAGGTTAGAAAACATTTTAACTGCAGTCGACATCCCACCTCGTTATAACCTAGCAGTGTTCTAATCACAATATATTCACAAGAAAGTGGCCTTTAAAGTATCTTGGGTCCAGGGCCGGCTTAAGAGATAGGCCATATAGGCGGTCGCCTAGGGTGCCACCTTCTGAGGGGCGCTGGTAGCCCTCTAAAAAAAAAAATTATAATAATTTGAAAAAACAAATTATATAAATAAATAATTAAATACATAAATACACTTTTCACCCCGTAACTCTCTTTCTCACATTTTTTCATCTGCCCGGCCGCATTTATTTTTTAAGAAAAGTGTAAATTGTAGTAAAACTGACTAAACACTTTTAAGCCAACAATATCAGTGACCAATTGTTTACTTATATTACGATAAATACAGTTATTTATGAAAATACAAATTTTAATTTTTGTCTTAAAACCATTGTGATATCTGATGTGTGTTGCGGTTTTTGGGGCTAGGGTAGGGTAACCAGGTGTCCCACTTCATGTGGGACTGCACAGCATTTCTATCCCTTTTCCCGCATCCCACATATTGAGACGATGTCCCACATTTTCATTGGTTCTAGTTTTCAAAAGCCAAACCACTGCAGGAAAGACGCTTTTCTAAAATCTTGCTTTTATCCAATGGCTGTGAAGAAAGCAAGAAGGCTGTCAAGCTGTCAAACTGCACACAAGTGGGTCAAGTGCAGGTTAACATTTCACCGTCTTTGCTACGCTACGCCCAACGGGGACAATTGAGTCACCGCAAAGTCACGTTATGCAGATTTAGGCGGAATATGATGGAAACTACCACACAGAAAAGGAAATGCGGCTACAACAAAGACTGGGAAACTACTTATAACTGGGTGAAGCCGGCGGAAGGCGATTCTCAGAGCAAAATTTGTTATTTTTTCAATTTCACATGGGTGGGAGGGAATAACTACGACATGAAATGACTCAGTACATGTGAGTCTCACAAGAAATGTGTGGCTCAAAAAGAGATGTGCCGATCTATGGCAGCATTCAGGCAAAGCGTAAAGATGTTACGAGCTAAGGGGCAGAATAGAAATGTTTATTTTTTAAGTTGTATAGACATTATATACAAATTTTAGACTACCTCTCAGCATTAGTAATGGGTCCCACATTGTCTCACACAAACATACTCTTTGTCCCACATTTGGTTTGTTGGGATCTGGTCACCCTAGTTGAGGGTTATGGTTCTGGGGGGTTGAATCCTAACCCTAACCCTAGAGCGGCACTGCGTATGGCCTATGGCGCAATTCCGAATTTCACCTAGGGCACCAAAAGAGCTAGAGCCGGCCCTGCTTGGGTCGTGACCTCATAGTTAAGATCCTCTGACGGAAGAAGTCAGTGTTTCTCAGAGACCTGGACGGGAGTCAAACGTGGTTTCTAGAAAACAGTTTTATAACGTGTATTCTGGGAAAACAGCAGATGGTACTTGACTGGAATTAATGGAATTGCATGAATTTCTTGGCAAGCTCGAGCTTCCATAAGAAAATTAAATCCTTGCAGTAAAAAATATACTTAATTCATGCTGTAGATCATCAGGTTGGCAGCCATAAAATGAGTTTGATTAGCTTATTCAGCCTCAGATATATAGTAGTGTTTCAGGTATGTAAGTACTCATCATGTCATGAGGCGCTGGAGGCTTAGACACAGTACTATCTATATTATATATGAGTCTACGAGCTCCTAATGACCACTGTTGCTTTGTGCGATCATGTCCCAACTCCCACCTCTGCTTACAGGATATTGTTTAATAAAGCAGAAATTACAAGGCCAGCTTCATGTAATTATCTGGCTGGCTTCAGGCTGCTTATGTTTTCTTTTTTTTTACTGGATATGGTGTCAGTATTTCAGGAACTGATGGTGCTTTTATTCTACATGACCTGTGTAGAAACACAACAGCGCCACATGGTGGACACTGAGGGGAATCACACTGAGACACTGAAAACAGTTTGACGTAATTAGGGAAAAGTGTGAACGTGCAAAAAGTATCATAGTTGAGGGTGACTCGCAGAGGAAAAGGGAGGATGTGTGTACGTGTCTATCTACATCACCCTTAACCACTCGCTTTCCTGTGACTACTGGCATGATTCATTTGGATATTTACGTGCACACATGTACATTTTGTGAATATCTGTGTGTGTTCTCATTTCCCAGGCTCTCTGCCAGTTCCCCCATTGCCGGCCAAGACAACGCTAAATAAGGAACCTCTCTCTCTCTCTGCCTCTCCCTACTGCATTTTCTCTCTGTTTTTATCTCCTCTAAACACACATTACAATCTCTTGACCTACAGTGTAGCAGACATGAACAAAATCTGGGGTATATTTACATGTTTTTTCAACTGTACTGACACACTATTTGATGTTTCTTTTTTAATGGAGTGAAAGTATTAAGATCACACACACAAAACCACGCCGAGCCCCATGACAAGTATAGATCAAACATTTACTCTTTATCATAATTTTCAGCTTGATTAGAAAATTTAAACCATCTTTTTCAGTGATATGAAATATAAAGTCGAGATCTCAAGCTAAAAGCCTTCCACTGAAAAACTACAGGCACCTTGTATTTTATTTTTTTTCAGCTTCACACCAGAGACCCATTATAACTGTATTCACACAGCAGAGTATAGAGAGAAGTTTCACAGTCGCACACCAGCCAGGAGACGGAGGATTTCACACCCGAGAAGGCGTGGAGAGATTACACCGACTCGTGGAAGAGAGGTGAGCCATCGAGCTGAGCTTGTGCGATATCGGGATGAGCTTCTTCCATCCCGGTAGTTCATTAACATTCATGATTCGGCACCTGGTTGATGTGGGCTGTGCTAAGTCTCTCATTCTGACTTCTTACAGTGAGCAACATGGATCCGTATGGTTTCATTTCTATAGATTTTTTATAGGGCTGACCCGAATGCTTCGACCGTTGCCATTGGTATTCGACCCTTCAAATCACTATTCAAATGCTATTTTTAATATATATAAGTATGTAATAATAAAGTTTATTACACGGCTGTGTTGAATACTCAATTCTGATTGGTCAATCAAGGCGTTCTACAGTCTGTTATGTCTTTATAGCACACCGTTGCTTTAAAGACGCAATTCTGATGTTGGACTCTGGCGGACCGTTTTTGTGTCAAATTATTGATTTCCTAAGTAAGTAACCGTGTAATAAGTGGGATAATGTACAGCTAGCGGGTCATTGTTGTTAAAGAAACCCCTTCGTTGCGATGTTGGGGTTTCTTTCACAACAATGACCGGCTTACTTTACATTATCCCTTACATAAAATCCCCAAATAGCCCATGAAATAAGGAATAATCCCACAACATTATTCATAGTCAACATTAATAATTATGAGTTATTCTCAGACGGATATCGCTGTTGTGTGTAGAGGTGCGTGTGTGTACAGTAGTGCAGCAACCGCACTGCACCACGCTACTCCACGAAGCTTCGAATACCTTAGAATATTTCTCACCGAAGCTTCGAAACCCAAAAAAATGGTTTTCGGGACAGCCCTAATTTTTTAACAAAGTTGAAGAGATAAATCATGCTTTGGTACTAAAAAAAAAAAAAGCAGTGTCTGACTTAAAATGCTGAGCCATAATGCCAACATGTTGGTAATCAACTGGAATTCATGAGCTAAATCGAAGACAACATGCAGCTTCGACATAAAGGATAAATATCTACAGCAGAAGCCCTTTAGACTTTCATCCCAGGACACAAACCAGGTAAAAATCACGCTTTAACCCGAGGTTTGTTAAAGACTTATCGATCCTGAATGTCATGTTAATGGTCACTTTAAACAGACCGATAGTTTGAATCAATGTTCCGCCCACATATCTCCCTAAAAAGCTATAAACAGTAACTGAAATCTGGATGGATATACGATACAGAAAAAACACATACATGAGTTAAAAGTCAGCCTTTCTTGTGTGTAAAAATGCTGACAAATTCCAGTTTGTCACATTTTTTCTACACATGGATAAATCAACTTGAACTTGCTCGGCAACATCTCGACAAACAATTTTGCTCTTATCAAAACTGATACATTTATTTTGCTGATATCCAACTTCCCAGACGTGTTGGTCCTGGCCAATACTGTGACTCATATGCCCATAAACGGTATTAACCCCATTATTACGTGTTTACATTTGGAGTTCCTCTTCCTTAATACAATCAATGTTTCGTGTTTTCACCCATGATATTTCTGGCAAACTAGACAGTTTTCCAAAAGTTCAACAAAACACAGCAATGCAAAACAAAAAGAAAATGCAAGAATCATCTTGAAAACATCAGAAAAAGAGATAAAATTCCAACCGTTTTACATACATTTTACACCTGAACTACTATATCCAAGGCTGTTTGTCCCTCTCCTTCCTTCCACCTCAGTCTGTCCTCTCAGGGCCAGATGTAGAGTTTGGTCTTAAAGCACTCCAGACGCCACGTTGCTGCTCCCTCTCAAACAAATAAATGATGGCTGTAAATACGTACACGTCCCTTTCTAAAACTCATCATAGTGGGGTGCCCAAAATGGAAAAAAAATAAGCTGGTGTTCAGGCAGGTAACATGGCCTCCACTCAGCAGTTGTGCGTCTTCACACCACGACCTCACCGTTGACTGGCACTTTGCCGTTGGCCCCAGGATCTGTCCATCAAATCGCCCGATTGGCTTAGGCTGAGTGAGATGGCGGCGTGCGGCCTTCCCAGTACTTCTGATATGCTGTTTGGAACATGTCCTTGCACTGCAGCTGTGCGTTCAGCCGGGCGCAGATAAGGAACGAGCCGGCCATCTTGCGGTGGAGTGAGTACGTCTCCTCGGGCGGCGGGGTGAGCCGGTGTTTGAGCATCACAGGAATGAGGTTGTGGATTCTCTCGGTGGTGGACTGGGAGCCAAATTCAAACCCGTCCTTGAAGGCAAAGGCCTCGCCGAGGATCATCACCGCGTCTACATGGGCGTTTATCATTGCCTGGATGCAGGGAGAGAAAAACACACTTCATATTTAGCCTCAGCTAATGACTATCCTGGGTCACGTTTAGAAACCAAAAAGGAATATCTGCTGCAGAGACAAATTTTGACATATTTGCACTTTTTACTTGCATAGTAGACGGATATTTACCTTGGACTCGTACCCAGTCAGGAACTTCATATCGATAGATTTCTTCGCAACTCCCTCTCTGTCGCCCTCGGAAGCTGAACGGATTACCTACAATCACAAACAGGTTATGACTGTTACCACCTTCACTTCAATGTCTTTCTCTGCATGTCTGAGACATGTTTTAATATCTTATGCAAAAACCAAAAAAAATCTGAATAATTGAGGCATTTCACTTCTGACTGGACATGAATCTTATGTAAATACGACTTTCACAACTTTAATGATTCGCTGCAAGTTAAACAACAGTACAAATGTGAGTTTTGTTTCCACTTGAGCTGTCAAAATTAACGCAACTTGCAATTTTTAGGTTGTAGCGAGCTCAGTTTTAAAGCTAGAGTGAAGATCCTGCTATCATACGAAACTAGAAAACCTAAGGAATCCATTAACCGTGATTCCGATGACCAACCAGGTCGTACTATGCTATACTTGTCACGAAGGAGATAAATAACGCTCCAGACTTGCGCAAAATTTTGGGGAGGGAAAACTGGCATGGCCATTTTCAAAAGGGGTCCCTTGACCTCTGACCTCAAGATATGTGAATGAAAACGGGTTCTATGGGTACCCACGAGTCTCCCCTGTGGTCACAATACCTGTGAGGGTTTCTGGACAATATTTGTCATTGTTTTGTGCTAAATGATTTCCAATAATAAATATATACATATATTTGCATAAAGCAAGCATATTAGCTCACTCCCATGTTGATGAGAATATTAGACAAATCTCCCTTTAAGGTACATTTTAAACAGATAGAAAAATGTGTGATTAACTATGGATAATCATGCGATTACTCGCTATTAAATATTTGAATCGATAGACAGCCCTAATCAAAACCTAAACAAAAACTGTGTTAAGTGTGTTAACAGCGGGTGAGGTACAGTAACTGAAGCTTTATGTTGATCAAGAATATAATCTTTTCTATGAATTTTTGTTAGAAAGAAATTAAAGTAAAAAAAGTAAGAATGAGGCTGACTGACTTACCTCTATGTAGAGATCTGTGAAACTCAGATCGAATCCTCTCGTGGCGCCAAAGTCCAACAGCGCCACCTAGAGAGACACAATCCAATAATTGCTTAAAATTTTCATTACTCTCAAATCTCACTGCCAAAGCCATATTATTATTATTTATTATAGCAGAAGTAACTCTATTAACAGCAGTACTTAGCCTGTAGACAAACTCACCCTGTGTGTCTGTGGATCATAGAAGAAGTTGGACCAGTTTGGGTCAGTCTGCATATACCTGAACTCAAACAGCTCTCTGAGGCACAGCATCAAGATGTTCTCACAGATCTGAGACACAAACAGACATGTATAGAAGAAGTTCACTGCACTGAGGTCAATTACGAAAGAAAGAAATGTAATGGGGTGAGGAAAGCAGGGACTTGTGGGGGGAAATAAAGGGAGAAATCTGGGTCAAAAGGGAAACAGGTGGGGGCAGAAGCAGTTCCCCTTCCTGCCACCAGAGACCCATTCATCTATTGATCAGTTCTGCCTCCCACAAACACATCCACCGCTCTGAACACATTAACTAACACGTTCCTCCCCAGATCAATGCGCACATTAGTCAGCTAAACTATCTATCGACCCCTTCATCTGTGTGGTTGGTCAGCCGTACCTCGTTCTTCAGCTCCTGTGTGAGGCTCTCAGCCTGGTCGAGGGGAAACCCGGGGACGAGCTCCGTGGTCAGGACGTAGTTACTGCTCAGCTCATCTATCACCTCTGGTACATAGAAGAAGGGATGGTCCTTCAGTAGCTCCCTGGGTCAGACAGATGAATAGATACAAAGCCATAAATCCAGATTATGTAGGCAGGTAGTCCATATAGGGTATTAAATCTATATATAGTTGGCTGGCAGTTTTAGTTGTTCTGACCGTGAACAAAAGAGATGAAAACTTAATGAGGGAATGCAATAAGCTAGTAGCTGTAGACGTGTAGATATAAACCGGTCTTTGCGTATGTAATCTGAGTGTAACATGAGTCTCTGTACTGCCATGTGCTCCATGAGAGAGAAAGAGAGACAGCACATTGCAGTCACCGCAGCAGTGGTGCTAGAGTCATATCAAGCCACTTACACATATGCTACGTAAGACTCACCTGAATTTCTTTGCACACTGGGCTTCTCGAATATAATCGCACTCCAGTGCTAGCTCTCGTCTCATTGCGTCTATCAGGTGCTCTGGAAACAGACCTAAAGAGAGACAAAGACACCACATACAGTGGTGTACAGTGCACTGTGTTACAGATTGCAGATGGAGAAATGAAGAGTGAGGACACAGAGTGAAGTTGAGTGCAGCTGTGCAAGTGTGTGTGTGTGTTGACTTAGAAGGTGAGCATGCTTGTGTTTCCATGCATGATGAAGAGTTTCTTTGAATGTGTACCTTCAGGCAGGGCATTGCTCATACTCAGCACCGTCATCAAGTTGTTGACGTCACTGTTGATACTCTGAGCCACACCGGGGTACTGGGAACAAACAAAAAGAGGAAGAAAAGTACCTTTACTTTAATTTAATCACAAAATGAGGAAAAAGCAACACACCATCTTTGATGTCATTAAGTTTTCTGTGGTCTCATTGGTACCAACCATGTGATACTAGCTTGTCACGAAGGAAGTTAAATAATAAGCTCCAAACTTGCACTAAGTTTTGGTGAGGAAAAACTGGCATGGCCATTTTCAAAGGGGTCCCTTGACCTCTGACCTCAAGATGTGTGAATGAAAATGGGTTCTATGGGTACCCACGAGTCTCCCCTTTACAGACATGCCCACTTTATGATAATCACATGCAGTTTGGAGCAAGTCATAGTCAAGTCAGTACACTGACACACTGACAGCTGTTGTTGCCTGTTGGGCTGATTTGAGCATATTTTATTTGCTAAATGTAGTACCTGTGTGGGTTTCTGGACAATAGTTGTCATTGTATTGTGTTGTTAATTGATTTCCAAAAATACATATATACACACATTTGCATAAAGCAAGCATATTTGTCCACTCCCATGTTGATAAGAGTATTAAATACTTGACAAATCTCCCTTAAGGTACATTTTGAACTGATAAAAAAAGGTGTGATTAATTTGCAATTAACCATGGACAATCATGAGATTCAATATTTGAATCGATTGACAGCTCTACTCTTTATCCATAATTTCACTTTAAAATGCTATCATGCCCCTGTATCATGTTTACGAGTAATCTGATCACTATTTTTTTTATGCATCTTTATAGTATAATGCAACTACAGCTTTCACAGGGATTGTAATTATTATCCATCATGAGATTATAATAATACGGTCAAGTTTAGTTATTACTGGCAAACCCTCCATACATTTTAAAAGCATTTATTTTAAACGATTTAGACGGCAATTAGACATATAATCTGTAAAAACTGTAAAGGCAAAATAAAATAACTATCTCAGATGCTTCTCAGTTAGAAACTACATGCTTCTGATTTTAACACTTTTTACAATGACTCAGATCTGATCTGTAAACAAAGTCTGTTAACAGACCAGAGCGGTCAGATTCTGCGTGAGACACACTCTCCAGTTACAGTGTTTGTCTTAATAACATGAGAATGTACTGTGTACACACACATGTTCACAGTGTGTACCTGTATTTTCATGGCCACCTCTCTGCCGTCCTTCATCCTCGCCAGGTGAACTTGGCCGATGGACGCTGCTGCAAACGGACGCTCCTCAAACGATTCCAGCTTGTCTCTCCAGTTAGGACCCAGGTCACTGTTCAACGCTTTCTACAGACAGACACAAATAGTTGATATTTTTACAGCTCGTCATATTCAACTTAATATATTGTCATTAAAAATTGTCCATACTTAGTGAAAGATGTGCAGTTTTCAATTTTAGTTTTTCACTGGTGGAGTTAAAAGTGAATTTACAGCGGAAATGATAATAATAATGTAATACTATCAGACGTAAAACTGATCTTGTTATACTTATTACATCATCAGTTAAAACGTGGAAAGAAAGAAAAGACTCTTACTGTCATTTGCTTGATTGGCATGAAGTCAGCACTCTGTCTTACGCGCTCAAAGATCTTGGCGAGTTGAGGGTTGATGAATGCATCATCTGAAAAACAGAAACAAACCTTTGTTTGTCTGAACTGGACAGAAATGCAGGTCTGGAGGAAAAGGCCGGCTGATTTCACAATAAATTTGTAGTTGGTGCATTTTCCCTAATGCTGTAGAATACGGCTAAACAAGCAAATACCAGTATTTGTATTCCAGGCGTGGTCATTGCATTAACATGTCCGTAACAATGCCATATACAGTATAACACAATGCACACCTTAAATATGGGTTCATAGCTTTAATAAAACAATACATTAACAATACTGATGGTTTATTTCCCCACCTAAAACATCATTATTCAACTGAGCTGTGTTAAACCAGACTTGACAGTGTAAGCCAGAGAATCATCAAGTGAAATCATGAAGATCCCAGGTTTAATTACAATCAATAAGACCTCATTACAATAAAAAGCTAAGCGTCTTTGAGTCCTTGAAAAGCGCTATATAAGTTGAATTTATTATTATTATTATTAAAAAGCTAATACTGCTTGGCAACTACAATGGTAAATTTGGCTTACACTGCTGATGATATGAGGAATCAGTATTACAAACAGTTTTAAAATAGTGTCAGACCCCTCCCTCAAGGTTATTGTTATTTTGGATTGGTGGTAAAGGGTACAATGGTTGGACCGCACAATCATCCGACCACAACTGCATTCCTGCCCTGACAGATAAATGTCAGCAGTGGGCAACGGCCACTGCAGTGACATTATCCTCCAGATTTACTGGACTCCAGTCCTGTTTTAGTGCCCTCAGTTGACTGTAATTCTATAAGATTTTATAAGAATTTTAAGTTTTTTTTCAACCTCTTTCATTCTCTGTAGGAAGAGCAGCGATACTGTGTGTTTGTGTGTTTAGCTACAGAAGACTTCTGTGACCTTTTTGTCCATTTTAGAATCAACCATTCTTTATTTACAGTAAGAAACAACTTGTCACCGCCTTAAAGAAAGAGTAAAGCTACGTCAGTTCTGCAAATAACCACACACATGCACACAAGGTCAATCCACTGTGCTGAAAAGCAAACACTGGCCAGCCAATGTCCTTTTCTCTCCTACTACTGTTATACGGTGGATTATTACATGTACTATACTGTACTGTCTATGTAAAGTGTATGCTAACATGTTCTGAACTCAGTATATGAATGCCAAAGGACAAAGTTCACCAGCCAAGGTCAGGCAGCGGGGACAACAGTGATAAACAAAATTAATGATGTGTTGTTTAGTGCTGGTAACTTGATGCCGCTACACTAGTTCTGTGCCAGGATGTTTACTGCCGCTGGCCTTCCGCTCATGAACTTTGTCTGGCTGATGTGTGCAAGGCGCAAACCAGCATCAAATTACATTACAGCTTATTCTCAGCTACATGTATGTTTGTGCGCGGTAAAGTGTGAATGTCAGCGGGTCGTCCACTAACCGGAGGATCGGTGGTTCGATCCCCGGCTCCTCCAGTCCGCATGTTGAAGTGTCCTGGGGCAAGATACTGAACCCCAAACTGCTCCCGAAGGCTGTGCCATCAGTGTGTGAGTGTGTGTGTGTGAATGAGCATTAGTTTACATCCTGATGAGCAGGTGGCACCTTGTGTAGCGACTACTTTCAATTAAAAGCCGTTAAGAGGCTAAAGTAGGCTCTTTACTGTGACTCGTTCCAAGAAATCAATAAGTCCACATGCTTTATTTAAATGAAACGAAAGACAAGCAATAACTGTACTGGATTAACTCAAGTAGATGAGGGATGTAGTAGATGTAGTGAATCCCGCCATCCAAGTGCACAGGAAAAATAAAGTGAAAACCACACCCCTGTGCCAATTACCGGAAGGGATACTAACCAAAAGAACGTGTGCAAATAATAATAAACAATATAAGCTAAAAACACATTTTGGCCCCTAGACCTTGCATGGCTCAGCCTCTGCCATCAGTGTATGAATGTGTGTGTGAATAGGTAAATGTTGACATGTAGTGTAAAGCGTTTTGATTGGTCGGAAGACTAAAAACGTGCTAAGTTAATTTACCATTTAGTCACAGAGCGTATAGAAAACCATCAACAGCTCACCAAGACTTTATCTGTACTGAGTCAATCCACCGGTTGTAAATGAATGAAAGGTTTATCTTAACTGAACACTTGGCAGTCACTGATCAACAACAATCAGATTTCTGTGCCAACTGTCTTTGCTGACATTTGTGTGTGATCCAGGGTTTCTTATGCTGTACCGTTTTTACCTACAGGAATAATATACATCCTAAATATGGAGGCCGATCTGTGGCCTCCAAGGCTGGTAGAAACAAATCTGTGTAGGGATTCAACACATTAGGATACAGTCAAACTATACCTCAATGAATCATCCCTTTACTTTGTTGTCTTCCTCTCTTTCACTCCCTTCTGCCATACGTCCCTTCTCGATTTCATTTTTTCAAGCTGACTCTCATCCCTCTATCTCCCAACTCACTTCGTCTACTTGTCTTTGTGAATGGATGTGTGTTTGTCACACACCTTGAATGCTGAGCATCTGTCCCAGTTTTAATGCAGCTCCTCTGACTTTACACAGGGTTCTGACGATGCGTTCAGCGTTGGCCTCGTTCAGGAAGGGGCTGGAGTCCAGAACGCCTTTCTTATTATCACCTGTAGAAGCACAAAACAGAGAGGGTGTTGTTGGTTCTGTGACTTTTAGTGTTCAATGTCTTAACACTAAAGTCAAACTTCAGAGTCAAATTTTAATCCACTTGTGTTATGTAACACTTTCTTGTTTTATGTACAGGTGAAGTCATTTGGATTGATCAATATCAATAGTTTATGGTTCAGGTTTATATACAATATGTGCATGTGTTTGCACAAACATGTGTGTCTGTGAGTATATGTGTCAGTAGGTCATCAGTTAGTTTGTTTTAGTGCGTCTAAAGCTGCCGTCAGAGGCTTTGACACAGATTTACCACACACACACACACACACACACACACCCTGCTGGGATTAACGCACACACACAGAAAAACGCCCACTAACAGACGCACAAATGCCACAGATTTATGCTCGTACGCTGTTTCAGTTTAGCTCTGTTTTGGGATTAGCAGGCTCACCGTGCAGAGCAGGAATGTCTGTTTAGGTGGCAGATTGGTGTGGGAGGCGGCCTAATTGCCAATTGCGCTCATACAAAACGAGTGTAGCATGTACCAACATGCATGAAGGATGGGTACTGAAAAATGATGCTGGCTTTTACAGTGGTGAACAGGAACGCAGTTGCAAAACCTCATAATAATAAACAAATACCCGTCCTTACAGTCATAAAACTCTCAAGACGTGGCCCATGACTACTTTATTTATTTATTTATTTATTTATATCCTGCATTTTTCTGTCTACACAAATCCATAGTACAATGCATTCAGAAAGAAGCAGCACAACAGTGGTGAAACTGGCCATGAGCATGATTCACTATCATAGACAGTAATAACCTGCTACAGACTTGAATATTTCATCATTACAACACAAAAATTGAATATCTGAGTCTCACAAAAATACCTGAACAATAATGCAAAAGAAAACATAGCTCATTACATGCCTAACTTAGCCGTTTGGTAAAAAGGCTAACTATAGATGATGTGTGAGCAAGTGTGGGTGTGTTACCTGCTGCACCATTGATTCTGATGGTCTTCTTGGCAACCTCTGCCAGCGCTCCAATCCCCAAACCTACAGCTAGACCTGGTGGAAACACACACACAGACAGAACAACAACACAATGAATGTGGGTTGGCTTACTATACAAACAATGTAAAAATGCAACAGAACATAAAACGTTGTAAAATGATAAGAGACATAAAAGGATGTAAAAACATCCCTTTGATGAGTCAATCGGTGTATTGGCAGTCGAGTGCCTCGATGGGACAATGAGACAACACAAACACGGGCAGATAAGCACTTTGATTGCCTCGGCAGTGTGCAATGACGGAACTGAAACAGCTGCACTTCTGCCAACACAACAGAGCACATGGAAATTATATCACTCATCCAATCATACTAACAATTAAGCTCTTAAAATCCTCTGAGAAAGTTAGAGGGTTATTTTGGCAGATAATGAGAAGAAAAAAAAGTGAGCGACTGTTTGTGAGCGAGTTCCTCCAAGCCGGGTGTCTACCTTACATAACTCAGCATTACATAATCAGTTAGTCAGCGGCGTCTGAAGCGACAAATCTGAGATCCAACGGATAGACGGCCAAATCAGGACACGGCCTGATCAGTGGCCCTTGTATACAAGTTGGCATAAATCCACCGGTCAAATACGTGTCATCACCTCCATTGTTTGAGACAGTTCGGAGACAGTTCGGACCAGAGGGAACGAGGATGTGCATCATAATTTCTGAGAGAAATGTGGAGCTTTGTACCGCATATGTGTGTGTGTGTGTGTGTGTGTGTGTGTTACCTCGAGTAACCTGATACAGTGTTATCTTACTCTGTTTACAGACTGATTGCTGTACATTACAACAAGCTTTAAAAGATGACTTGTTCCTTCATTTGACCTTCATAACCAGAAAAACTCAAATATATAGTCCTGTTTACGCTGCAAAACCTTTCAAATGTGCATGGCAACAGTGAGGAGACGTCTAAGCAAGGTTTCCAGGAAACATGCCAACAGATTTATGATTCTAGAAATCACTTTGCTGCTTGTTCTCTCACTTTGAAGCTGAAGTAGGCAGAAGTGGAGCAAATATGATTATAATATGTTATAAAATGCAAAAAAAATCATGAAAAAAATCATGTGTCTTTGTGTCCTCCGGTGTTCCTAATGGCATTCACAGACCGGAGGAAAACAACCAGTCGGAGCCGAGCTGGAGCCTTGCCGCCTTTGAGCAGCTGTCAGTCACTAGCGAACTCCGATCAAACGGTCAAACTAGGCAGCGCTGATCAAATTAATCAACATTCTGTTACTGTAATGCCTATTTCTCGCATAAAATGTTTTCAGAAACATCTTGTAGTGTACTGTTTAGCTGTAAAATGAGAAAGTTTGTGACCCGGCAGCCATGTTGAGATCAGTTGAGGAAATACCAAGCACCGTCCATCAGCCGGAGCAAACTTTCTCATTTTACAGCTAAACAGTACACTACAAGATGTTTCTGAAAACATCTGAGGAGAGAACTAGGCATTACAGTAACAGTATATTATTTCGTATTTGATCAGCGCTGCCTAGTTTGACCGTTTGGTCTGAGCTCCTGAGTGATTGACAGCTGCCTCCGTTGAATGAACAGCCAATAGGAACGCTCTCTCTCTGAAATGACCTGTGACCTAGATTTTTTACAGCCTGAAAACAGAGCCATGAGGAGGTGCAGAAGTCTAGTTATCTCTCAGACAACTTGAATTACAATATGCTGAAAGGTTATTATGGAATTTTTGCACAGTGATGCCAAAAATACTGCACTACTTCACGTTTAACTGCCTAAAATCTGCATTTATTACCTCCACTCTCTTGCAGCTGTGAATAAAACACGACGAGCTGACAAGAAAAGAAGTATAACTTTGTCAACAAATGTTGCAGGAGAGTGAAGGACGGACAGAGGCCACATTCCTCCGCACCCTCCTCACCATTCTCCGACACCTTCTAAATGTTACCACTGTCAACATGCTGAATCAACTCCGCTATGCCTCTTGCGTCTCATTGTAGCCCGTGTAAGTCCCATTTGTTTGGTATGAGCTGCGGCTAAATTCTGCTGCGTATTATTTATGTTGGCAGTACAGTGTGACTCATCTCTGACTCTGTTCTGGGTTCACTTGTACACAGTTCATGTTTACCCTCACTCTGTGCGTCTAGCTTCTCAGTCCAGCTTTACGCCACCTGTTAACTTATCCATCATCGGTGTGAAATGAAGCTACAAGATGCTGACGAGCTCCGATCTGCTGTGTCAAACTACGTCCGTGGCTAGTTGTGAAGTTTTCAATGTGCTTGTGTTTAAGCCTTTGAATACGCTTATCGCTGATATAACATCCTGTCTAGATATGACTTTGAGACTAAGAGAACCACATCTCTGTACCTGCCTTTATCTGCCAACAAGTCGATATCACATTCAATACTTTTCAGTAATGGCTGACGTATAAATAAGACCAAACATAAACACAAAATGCATGCCATGAACAGTAAATACAACCTTTCAGCTTTTCAGAAATGTTTCGCAGTTAAATTTTTCTCTTTCACTCATTTTTAGATAAACTTTCTATATCAAGTTGGTGTTTAAATAAATATGTCACAGCTACAGTAATAGGCTTTGAGGCAGGCAACATGGTCAAACAGAAGATTAACACACAACGATCTGCAGCGCAAACTCGCACAGACTTTATTACAACTGCTGCTGTACTCCCACTCAGTCTGTAGCGGACTATCAAGGAGTGTTTTTATCTTAACAGGAACACATGTCCGTTAATATGGGATAGATACGCTTAACCAGGGTCCAGGGTCTGACACTTGACAAACACTCTTGTTAGTTACATTCCTGCATGTTAGGTTTCTCTTAGTTGCTTTTAACTATGTCGTTTTGTGTTTGTTGGCATTTAAGTATGTCTGTTTACGGTGTTTTCTTGACGTTAATAACTGTATAGACTTTGAGAAGGAGGTGTGCTGCTGACACAACAGCGGCTGCCCTGAACCCAGTGACCCCAGCTTATTGAGGGGGGGTGGTAGGTTACAGTTAGACCAGATTACAAGGTTAAGTTTCCAGAACTTCAACAACAGTTTCATGTCACATTACTAGCACAAAGTAGTATAAACTATTTTTTCCTTCTTTTGACAATGCAATTCATTTATAAAAACTTTAAAATGGAAACCAATCTCATTGATACTTAGTGTATTCTGTGATTTATTGGTTATGTAATCTCTATAAACAGATTCTGAATTCACACATTGAATCTGTAGGCGACGGGACAAGATTTTAGTATCGGAAGCGTTCTGGTTTCCGTTTGTAGTCCGAGTAGTATTGACCAATCACGTTCGAGCAAGCTTTGGTTGAATGCAGGTTAACAGTCCGTAAAATCGGCCGAGCTTATCGTCCGGCGCTGATTTAGCTTATTATTGGTTTAAAATTAGCTTGTAAACTGGCTACTTGTGAAACAATCCGGTCGTACACGTCGTCTCTCAACTCCAACTCCAGTCTGAAGTTGTCAATTGGACTGTAAACAATGAGCAGTGCACAGAAAAGGAAGTCTTGACTCGGATATCCGCTACACTAGAACCCCAGAAATATAGCACCTCGCCCGCAGAGGCTTATCCGTCATCAGACCGGAAGCCGATTCAGGTTCCGAGATAATTAGTTATGCGTCTTAAATAAATATTTGTAATGAGATTAAACCTTTTTAACTTATTTTTTCAAACTTTGTGACATATTGTAGCTAACTAACCAGAGATAAACCACATAATGTTTGATTTTCTCTGGTGTTCTCTGTTCACAAATATTCATTTAGGGGTAGGTCCCATGAAGACTCTTTTGCTCTATATACTAGAATAATTACTTTACTGACTTTTGCTGTGAAACTGACTAAACTAAACTGTATGTATCCACAGAAAAAAAGTTGTACATGCAGACTTGCACGCAGACACACATACCGACAGATACAGTCAGACAAATGAATCAGCCAACATTCAGTCAGAGTAACACAGAGTTGTGTAACTTTACCTCCAAAGTTGGCCAGTCTGCCGAGCCGAGTCACTGGTACTTTCCTCTCTCTGGCTCTCTCGCTCAACTAAAGAAAAAAAAAAAAAAAGAGTGTGTATGGAAATTTTTATATCAATGTCTATGTGTGTTTAATAGGAACTGAGGGACAATAATTACCATCTGTTTGTGTGATTTGTTCTCAGACTTCTTGCCCTGTCTTGCTTTCTCGATGTCTTCGGCCGTCAGCCCTCCAACTGTGGGGTCCTGATGGTAGCTCCTGAGCTGACTGACCTGATGCCCACAGTATAGCTGTCCCCACAAATGCCTGTTCAGACTGTGGTTGTAGAAATGTCTGCCACACCCAAAGCAAAAGTGATTACCTTTATCCTCCAAAACAGCAGCAAAAACGTGTCAACCGAAGATTGCAATTGAGTAAGAGACTATTTATACCTGGCATCTTGGTGGTAAGATCTGGCGTGTCCACTAAACTGTTTGCTGGGATCTTTGTATCCCTCAAACAACGACTGTTTGCCACTGACATCGCTCGATCCTGCTGCAGCGCTGTGTTGGGAATCACCACTACTTCCTGTATGATCCACAGTAAAGTCCACACCTTCCTCCCTGAACTCTGAAGCTGCGAATGCACTGTCATCCTGAGGAAAGTCATATTCGGACTCTGATGAAGAGGTCTGCTGCTGGCCAGTCAGCTCCTGGACAGACACAAAAACATACTCATAGTATTCTTTTGTCATAAAAGCCATATACAGTTTTTTTAATCAATGCTAAACTATCCGAACAATTTGCACAGTAGTATTTACACATACACACACACCTCTATTTTCATCATAGCGGCGGAGAAGCCTTGCTCAGCAACCGATTGAACACTTTGGACAGCAGCACCAACAACTGGGACACCTGGGTTACAATTAACAACAAATACTGTTATTAGCTTGACAATGAGTCAGAGTCGAATTTAGAAATAAAAAAAAAAGGTGTGTTGAACTTACCTGTTCCACTGCGCAGGGTGCTGCTCTGAGTCTCTACGACCGCCTGGCTCAACTTGGCCAAGCCTCGCATCAGTAACATCATATCGCCGGCCATGATGGACTAGAGACAGAGACGGGAAGGACAGGAAAAAAAAAAGAGATGAATATCCCCGTTAGTTCTGTTACATCAAAACACAGTAGACCTGATGGCGTGGAGAGGCACGTACTGTTCACCGACAAGAAAGGCCAGTCAGTTAAGATGAGAGCAGCGCAGACAAAGACATACAGATGGACCAGACGGCAGATGGAAAGAGAAAATCCTGCCGTCACCCCACTGCCAAACAGAAACACGCACACTCACAAAACACAGCTGTCACATCTTGAGGTGGCTTTAATACTTTGTCTAAAAATACTCATGACCTCCAATCCTCTCCCCACACACACACACACACACACAAGAAAGGAAAGGGGTATGGCGAGCACGCGTGTGTGCTGTGCAGATATGTGCATGTGGTTCAGGAGTCAGGACTGGATGTGTCACTGGAAACTAGGAGGGAGGAGGAGTCGTCGGAGATGTGCTGGCTGTTGCCTGTTCCAGCTATTTCTGTGCATGAGTGAATGCGGGTGCACATGTTTGGGTCTTGTACAAGGTTTGCCGTTACACTGCCGCAACTGATAGGACTGTGAGACTGTTTTCTATTAAAAAGCCCATCTCAAAATATTCCATCATTTCTTTCCAAGAATCAAACTGGTGTATCTTTTAATAGTTATGACAAAGCTGAAACAGTTGATACATTACCCCACATTTAGCTTAAAAGGTATAATATGCAAGAATGAATTAAAAAACAATGTATAGACTGATACAAAAATAATCCCTGTCAATCATCACTTATACCCCACTAGAAGTGTGTGGCGGTGTCTGCTTCTGCAGAGACCTCACCTATGCCTGTGTTTTCCCTTTTCTTCTTATTTTGCTTTACCCATGGGGACGCTTTAAGGCGTCTGTAAACAGCCTTTCGGTTCCACCTGGGGGTGTAGCCTCCAGGCAATAACAGCGCACAGGGTGTGCAGCCCATTCAGGTGGTCAAATGCTGTCGTTTTGTCACGCCCCTCGGCTTGTGATACCGACTCACAAGTCACCCTTTACTCTGTTAGATACAAAGCGGCCGTATTTCACGGATGGGAACGGGTTTTGTTATTTTCATGTGAAGCAGACAGGAAGCCTGCATTCATTAAAAATCCGGCCACTCGGCACCTTCTTGCAGAGTTAGTTGTGTGTTTTAGAACGTAACCGCCGGGAAACAATTAGAAAATAATGTTTTATTTCTCCAAATTGCTGCTTTGTTCTCACTAATGCCACTCCCTCTCTTCAGTCACTCTATCGCTCGCCCCACCATCCCTCTTGGTCCGTTGAGCTGTGGAGGTGTGGCAAACTTTGAATGCGGTGTGTTTACCAACAGGAACTGACAACGGTTACATATTATACCTTTAAACTATGTGGTGATAATGCTTGCGAACATATCTCAAGGTCCATTTAGGACACAGGTAAAAGTACAATTCACTCCTCTCACCGCTCCGACTCTCTTATCAAAACAACTGAGCTCCCACTGCATTCCTCTCTGTTGCAATCTGCAGCATGTCGGTGTGTTTGTTAGTGTGTTACAGGTGAATGTTTTGTGGGTGTGACAGCATGCTTCAACACAGCTCAGCTGGGATTCGGGCCAATGGAAAAAGCAGTTGCTGAAAGCGTGGAAGCAGTATGGGAGTGTGCGTGTGCTGCTACGCACATACACACAGTGAGTCAGTAAGTGGGTCATCCGTCCTGCTTCAGGGCTGCTCTGTGTTTTCAGACGGTGGACTGAAGACCAGGGGTGGGCATACTTTATAATACAAAGAACCAACAGCACACAAAAATATAAATTGACATGCATTTTATTTAGAAACATTACAAGCACTGATTTTTATTGTATCTTAATTATTGTCTGATTTATGTCTTTTTATTATCATTAATTGAACTTAGGACAATACTTAACAGAAACACATCTCAGACTTCCTCTGCGGCTTTGTACACTAGGTTTTGCTTGAAATTTTAGTTAGTTCCCTGACACAATACTGCCGATCCAACAGCAACCCCAAAGCGAGACACTATGAGCCACAAATTAGAAAAGAAATACAAAACAATACTCTAATAGAAATCATTTAATTGTGCTTCTTCGATTATGTTGCTCTTCAGTTCAATTCCTCATGTCGAGCTGTATTCTTAGACATCAACATGTCACCTAAATATTGTGTAAAACTTTTTTGATGACTTTGCTGAACTGCTGTCTGTAGTTACTTTGGGTGATTTTAACCATAGACTCTATATAAGAAGTGGACGTAGTCACCGTGATGTCACCCATTAGGGTGTGGACTATGGTATTGAAGCCTCGAGTTCGGCATTTTGGCCGTTGCCATCTCGGTTTTTAGCAGTCATCATCTTGTTTTTTTGCAAGGAGAAGTGACACGAGAGGGACACACTCTGGACTTAACCATCTCCAAGGGTCTTAACATTTAAGGCTCCATTCTCAGGCCTACATCTACATGCTCTCACTAGCGCAGTTTATGCAAAATAGCCATTATGCAGACGACACACAGAATTATATAACGTTATTATCGTGTGACTATTGTCTTTGGACCCAAATGAAAACAACTAAAAGTCAGACTTTGCAAACATACAGACTACAGTGTATAGACTGCAGTCATACTGCAGGTATCGGCATGTTTGAAATATCAATAAAAGCTAATAAAAGATTATTCTTTGTACTTTATAGCCATAACAGTTATCATAGCTGAGTCAACTCAGCACTGTAGCAAGATCCTGCATGATCTGCTAGTCGGCTGGGAATTTAGGTAGGAAGTTTGCACTGAGGCACAAGAAACCTACACAAACACAAAGAGCTGCACACAGAGCTGCAGAAAGCAAGCCAGTGTTCATGGAAAATATGTAATCTTGTGCTGCCGGCATGGCTGCAACAACATACTTTAAAAATGTAATACAAACAATGTGCAGTTCTGCAGGATTCGGAGCTGTGAACACTATTGGAGACGTTACTGTTTATTGCCAAATGTAATCGATTGAGCAACTTCCCATTTGTCAATGTGGGCGTGTTGCCCCAGCAGGTGTGTACGAGCCGTTTTCTTCCTCTGCATCAGTCATCAACAAGTTAACTATAAAATACAGAGGAGACGACACTTTATACATATTTTAAAAAACCTGAATATAAATGCAACGAGGAGAGGAGAGGAGAGGAAGACTGAAAGGCCAGTTTTGATGCCCAGTGGGCGAGAGGCCACGACAAGGTATTTGTGAAAGCCTAGCCTGTGATTACACGTGGTATTGTATAGCTAACACACACACACACACACACACACACACACTTAAGCCACAGTTGTTGTCTGGGCTCCTCAAGCTGTGACTCACTGCTATGAAAATAGCATGTGTATCTATATCTGAATGCTGTTCACCTCATGGCTTACTGACAGCCTCCAGTCACTGCCCTTCACTACTGATCCCTAGCCAACGGTGGGAAATATTCCCCCCTCCATTACTTTGCAGAGTCATCCACCACTAACAGGGGAAACGTGAGGAAAACCACGTTTCCTGCAAGACTACACTACAGAGGAGAGTCTGTGTTTTATTTTAATAAATTATCAAATCAAAAAGTTATTATGATTAAAACCTGTCCAAAAGGTAGGGATGCAGGATACAGAACATCGGTGTCCTTCAGTGAATAAGAAAACTATTGTTGTTATTGTTCCATATGTTATGTCATTTCTGTGGATAACTGCGACCGATTACATGAAGCCTTGATAATCGTGATTCTTCCGTGACTATTAATAAACACAGAAAGTATAATACTGTCACAGGCAGATAGATTCATTTATATGAATTATTTTGCAAGAATAATTTTGACAGTTATCGTACCGGTATTGGCCACAACAGAGTGGCACTTATCAGTTAATTGCCTGATCAATACTGGATTTGTGAGGCTAATATCAATATTTGACAGTTAAAAAAAAAATCCAATCACAATAAATCGGGCCAACATTTGTTTTTTAACAATCGCATAATATGAACAAACCTTTTTGGATCCCATAACTTTTGGTTAATGAAGAATTGCAACCAAGGTGTACACTGAGCCTGACATTTTACAGTTAAAAAATAAATGGAAATTGGAGCTGCAACGATTAATGAATTAATCAATTAGTTGCCAACTATTAAATTAATCTGCAGCTATTTTGATAATTCATTAATCGGTTTGAGTCATTGCTTAAGAAAAATAAAGTCAAAGTCATTCTCTGTTTCCAGCTTCTTAAATGTGAATATTTTCTGGTTTCTTTACTCCTCTATGACTGTAAACTGAATATCTTTGAGTTGTGGACAAAACAAGACATTTGAGGACGTCATCTTGGGCTTTGGGAAACACTGATCGACATTTTTCACCATTTTATAGACCAAACAAATAATAGTTTAATCAAGAAAATAATTGACAGCTTGATCGACAATTAAAAAATAATCATTAGTCACAGCCCTTAGGGAAATCACCTCAAACATATTGTGTCTTTGGCATTTCTGTGCTGCAATTTCTTGCTACTTTTTGGCTATGATAGCCCAAACAACCATACTAATACATCTGTGACATCAGCAGATGTATACATCAGGCTCTGGTATGGCATAGATTTCATATTTCCAAAAATCTTCTCAATAAACTGGACGTCATCTACCATACTGCTCTTCACTTTGTCACCGGTGTCCCTTTCAACACTCATCACTGTAACCTGTATTCTCTAGTCAACTGGCCATCACTCCATACCAGGCATCAGATCCACTATCATTGGCAAAAACCCTCCATATGTTCACTCATTACTCAATATCTCCAACAGTAACCGCAATTTATGTTCTAGCAAATTCATTAGTATGGTCATTCGTAAAGGCTGCACCTTCTTCGGTCGTCACACCCTGATTCTGTTACCCTCCTTTAATAACTCATTACAGACAATAGTTTCTGATCACTGCACCTGCTTCTGAATATGCCTCTCTGGAACAGAGCACATTTAGATCTATTGTTGTAGCCTTGCCTTCTGTCGCTGCCTCTTGGCCAGGTCGTCATTGTAAACGAGAATTGGTTCTCAATTGACTTATCTGGTTATATAAAGGTAAAATAAAAATAAATAAAATATTATACCCCTGAAATTTCAACTAATTCATTCACATACTCTACACACACATGCAGTGTAAATGTACACATGCATAGGTTTAATTACTGTAAGTAAGAGAGTGAGAGTAAGAGTCACATTAATAAAATCTATTGTAAATGTGTCAGAGTTTAGTTTGCCAAAAGCCTCTTTTTATTCCTTTAGTGGTCCCTGGGTAGATTTTACACACTCACACTAAAGGATTGGGCAAATATATAAACACCCTAAAGGTATTCTTGCACATTTTATTAGTACTTGAACCAAGGGCTGTAGTACTCAAGTCCGGTCTAAATCTCGAGTTCACTTTTTTGAAGTTGTGCACTTGTCTTGGACTCGTTCCTTGTTGGACTCGGACTTGTCTTGGGACTCGGCTACTGAGAACTGGTCAAGTTGTTCGTGGGGATAACACTATAGTTTTATCTCTAAGTAAAACTTAACACTAAGTTTAAACTTTATCAATTAGTTGTTTGTTTTAGGGGGGTGCAGCAGGATACCTACTTCCTCGCCCATGCTATTTGCATAAATAATGATCTCAATAAATAAATTGAAAATGAGAATTGAATGAAAATGACCTTGCTCGTGGACATATTGGGGGTGGTCCCCGGGGTCGTAACGTCAGTAGCAAATATCGAAATGACCTGAATTCTATGCATTGATTAGTTTGATGTAAGAAGATAGATCAATATTGTTTATAGATAAGATTATTTCTGTCCATCTTAACTCGATCACAAGCCTATATTAGCATTAGAAAGACACTATTATGGTCTTGAAGAGGACTCGATTTGCTCTGGACTCGGTCTTGACTTGGTTTCGACCGCCTTAGGACTTGGTCTTGACTCAACTGGACCTGGTCTCGAACTTGACTTGGACTCGATTAAGTTGGACTTGACCAGCCCTGAACCCTATTAATGATTTTGGGGTGAAGATTACTTGAAAATATGTGTACACCAAAATACATGTTATCAACAGCTCGTTATCCTTAGAAAATTTTAAAAGGAAATAATCATCACATTTAATTCATGATGTCTAATTATCCTTTGATATGTTTAGATATATTTTCTTTTCTTCTGTACTGTTTTTTGTATGTATTTCATTGTTTTTATTGGATTTTTTTTTTTCACTGTTTGGTGAGGTTTTTCTGCACATTTTGTGTACTTCTTGTTGTTGTTTAACTTTTGTTGTATTTTTAAAATTATGTTAGTTTAGATCTTTCTTCCTTTTTTTGTTATTGCTTTTTTCTTCTTCTGGGGTTGCGGGGAGGTCCTTTGTATAAGCCTGTGGCTTCTTGACCTCTCTTGACACATTTTTTTTTTTTTTTTTTCATTGACTAGATTTTGTGCAGTTTTATATATGTGCAAATAAATAAATAAATACAATAAAAATATTAAGATCAATGCAAATATTTGACTATCACAACAGCTGTTTTTTAGTAGGACATGAAGTAACTTTTACAAGTGGTGTCAAAACAGGTTATAGCTACTCAGCATATCTTATCCAGAGTAAACCTCTTTAATACACCTCCAATGCATTTAATCCTTCAACCTAACAAAGGTGGTGCATTGAGAAATCTGTTATTATAAACTTCCTCTTGGGCGTGCAGCCACTGAGACTGCAAAAGCGGTTACAGATAATGGATGGATGGATATTAAAGAGGACCTATTATGCTTTCGTGCTTTTTCCCTTTCCTTTAATGTGTTGTATAGTTTTTTTTTGTACAATTCTACAATTTCATTTAACAGACGCTTTTGTCCAAAGTGACCAAAGAGCACAAACAGACGTGCTACAGCACGGCCGGTATGAGAAAAATAAAGTGGTTTTTGAACATTAAAGCATGTAAACATGTTCTAGTAGAAACCCAAAATACAAATATGCACCTGAAAATAAGCATAATAGGTCCTCTTTAATAATTACAAGTCAAAGGCTAATTCCCCTATCATAATGCAACTTTGCTCTGGACTCGGTCTTAACTTGGTTTCGACCGCCTTAGGACCTGGTCTTGACTCAACTGGACCTGGTCTCGAACTTGGACTTGGACTCAATTAAGTTGGACTTGACCAGCCCTGAACCTATTAATGATTTTGGGGTGAAGATTACTTGAAATATTAAGATCAATGCAAATATTTGACTATCACAACAGCTGTTTTTTAGTAGGACATGAAGTTGCTTTACAAAACGTAAAATAAAAATAAATAAAATATTATACCCCTGAAATTTCAACTAATTCATTCACATACTCTACACACACATGCAGTGTAAATGTACACATGCAGAGGTTTAATTACTGTAAGTAAGAGAGTAAGAGTCACATTAATAAAAATCTATTGTAAATATGTCAGAGTTTAGTTTGCTAAAAGTCTCTTTTTATTCCTTTAGTTGTCCCTGTGTAGATTTTACACACTCACACTAAAGGATTGGGCAAATATATACACACACTAAAGGTATTCTTGCACATTTTATTTACAAGTGGTGTCAAAACAGGTTATATCTTTTCCAGAGTAAACGTCTTTAATACACCTCCAATGCATTTAATCATTCAACCTTTCAACCAAGGTGGTGCATTTGAAAAAATCTGTAATTATGAACTTCCTCTTGGGCGTGCAGCCTCTGAGACTGCAAAAACAAACGCGTGCCACTGCTGTTAACTTACTTAAACTAACATTTACAGCTGCTTTACACAACTGAGATTGGAAAATGAGAACAGGTTTAATAAAAGCAGAAGTTTGCAGAAGTGAGAGAGGACGACCATGGACGACAGACAGCACGCTACACAGATCTGTTCAACCAGTTGGAGGTCGAAGCTACTATGAACCAACCGAGAAAATACTACTTGAATGAGCATATTTAATCATGCATGTGATAGCTTTAAGATTAAGATACTCACCAGCAGCTGTTTCTCCACTTGTTTCTCCTCTTTATTTAGTATAAATGCATATAAAACAGCACAACAGGACACAGTTTGCTAGCAGCAGGAGTTGCAGGTTGTTTGTGTGTCGCCCTCCTCCTGCTACTGCTGCTGCTGCTGGCAGAGTTTAATCCAGTTTGTCTCCACCACGAGGTCAAACCTTTATTTACCAACTTCAACACAGAGCAGCCAGAGCCATGCATTGACGCAACCCACTCATACCAGAACCAGAGACTGTATGAATGTTCAGCACACTGTTCAGACAAAACATGCACACACACACACACACACACACACACATCATCCTTTTTTATCCATCATTCTCTCTTAAAACATAATCTTTTTATCCATCACCCTATTAAACACCATCCTTTTAGCCATCATTCTCTTTTAAAAACATCATCTTTTTATCCATCACCCTATTAAACACCATCCTTTTATCCATCATACTTCTATCTATCTACCTATTTATATTTATTTTACTTTATTTACACACACATAGTCACATGATATTGATCTTGCCCAGTTATGTTGGCTTTTTCAAAGTTTTCTTTATTTATTTATCTATTTATTTATTTGTTTATGTATGTATTTATGTATTTATTTATTTATGTATTTATTTATTCATGTATTTATTTATTTATGTATTTATTTTTTTTATTATTTTTTATTATTTTTTTTCTCTCCATTTTGTTTTATTCATATTTCATTTTATTTTATTTTGTTATGAGGAAAAGAAAGAAAAAGAAAAGAGAAAAAAGAAAAAGAAAACATGCACGTTTTCCCTTCAGTTGGCCCTCTTGAATCATTACATCTCCTTCAAATCTAGTCTGACCTAATTTCACCACCTATAAAGAGGCAGTACATGCACCAAGCTGCCTTTGCTCAACTTTAATTATGTACGGCTCTGGTGTGTGACTCCGCCCCCTGCTGCTCATCCTCTGCTCCTATTGGTGCTCGTCATCTGTTGACAGGGGGTGGGACGGACACGCGGCTTCTGATTGGTTCATCACACAAGAAAAACAAAGTGTGCTGATCCCAAAGCCTGGCTGGTCTGTTATTGAGAATAAATTCCAGTTTTACAAGGGACACACGGCCAATAAGCAGTAGGTGATAACTGACAGGTTTACACACAAACACCACACAATGCACAAGCATAAAAATAATAGTGCCTATGATTTTAAATGGGCCTCTGCTGCCATCTGCTGTTGTTGGTACAAGGTCAGCACCCCAACACTGCTCTGTTTGTTAATCAATCAGGGGGGTTGTACGGCCCCTGTGACTCCGAATGGGATAAGCGATTACAGATAATGGATGGATGGATATTAAAGAGGACCTATTATGCTTTTGTTCTTTTTTCTCTTTCCTTTAATGTGTTATATAGGTTTTTTTTGTACAATTCTACAATTTCATTTAACAGACGCTTTTGTCCAAAGTGACCAAAGAGCACAAACAGACGTGCTACAGCAGGGACATACCGAATGCGAAGAGTATTGTGCGTAGGACATTTAAGTCATAACACGTATGAAAAATGATCTCTTCAACAAAGAGATCCCGGTATGTAATGATAAAAGTGCAGAAAAAGGAGCAATGAGTAGGAAAAATGTAAACATATTTTGAAATTTGCACAGCAGGAGCTGCATTTCCAAAAAGACGCTAAAGGGTTCACCTTCACCTTCCCCCTCCATGAAAAAAAAAAAAATCACAACTCTGCTGTGTTTCCCCCCCTTTAACTACCTCTCCGCTCCTGAATCATGTCCTTTGTTTCCCACCAGCTCCGGATGCTGCTGCTGTTGTGGACAGGTGTGATTTGAATGGCAAATGACCGCCATGCAAACACGGTAATTAATGTGGTTGTGAGAGGTTGTGTCCCATAGCGGATGAAATATTCTGAGCTCAAACAATTTTCCTACAAGCTTTAGTATCGATTGCTCAAACTCTCAACTGATAATTTGATATTTCTTTGACATTTGAACAAATAGATGTTTTGACCTCTATAAGATCCCAGAAATTCACAGAAGTCACACATGGAAGCAGGATTTTTTTTGTTCACCAAATACACACTTTTTTAAAGGAAACAATCCAAATAAATACACAAGCCGGCAAAACCAGAACAATATAATACCTACTAACAATCAACCCTAAGTGCACATTGGGGAGCATAAGCAATAGCTAAGATGAACTTAGTCTTAAAGGAATACTTAAACGTTTTGGGGAAAGGTGATACCACGCTCATATCTGTCAGTTAAAAATGAAGCCAGCAGCTGGTTAGCTTACTTAGCATAAAGACTGGAAATGGGGAAACAGCTAGCCTGTGTCCAAAGGTAACAAAATCTGCCATAACCCTAAAGAAACTTTATTTTTTATAGTTAGCTAGAGGCTAATTTGCATGTTGTCCCAGGGCCGTAGGGCTGGGTATCGGTCCTCGATACCTTATCGACTGAAATAACCCAGTACCGAGTAGTATCGAAACTTCTCCAGTCAAACGATACATGCAATTGATCTATTTTGTGCCCAGATGTAGAAAAAAAATGAAGTTTTTTTGACGTGGTTTTGTCCGTAGCCAATCACCGCAAGCGTTCTTCTATTTAATGTGACGTGTGATTGGCCCAATACTACAGCAGCTACAACCCATACAGCCGGGATTGCCTTCCTGCACACGGCTCTGAACGTGACAATGCGGTCCCGCCACCGTGGGTCTGGCGACGCCGTTAAAAGGAAACCACTGTATGAATGCCGTGGAGTGCAGCATGGTATCGGTATCACTTTAAGGGTACTGGTATTGGTACTGCCATCGTAATTTTTTAAACGATACCGAGCCCTACTGGGCAGGTATACAAAAAACAATGACATAACAATAAATACACTACACAAATCCATCAGTGTGAGATAATCTTGGTTTTGTTTCCCTGTTTCCAGTCTTTATGCGAAGCTAAGCTGACCAGCTGCTGGCGAATGCTTCATATTTAACATACAGGCATGAGAGTGGTATCAATCTTCTCATCTAACTCTCGGCAAAAAAAGCCAATAAGCATCCCAAAATGTCGAAATACTTCTTTAAGAAGGCACTGCATGGAATTATAGTCAGTCTCTTTCTGCGTCTACCGTCACTGCAAACATCAACTGAAAACCACAGTAAATATATGGTAGAGTGGAACCTACACACTATTTAGTTTTTATTGTTCATCAAGAACCTGTTACATTATAAGACATGTTTTTCTCCCTTATCTGCCCAACCAGCTTCTAAGTGAATGTTTGCATTCTCCATTAAAATAAATGGGAATCGTTGTCTAAACACCATCAATCTTTTCTACCGCCGTATCCAATGTTTTGAATAAAGTCCACAATGTCAGCAGACCTGCCCCACCATCACTCATGCTGTAACACATGCTTGAAGACAAAAACAACAAAATTCAAAATGTCACAGTATCCCATTAACTAAAAAAAAAAGAAAATATAATGTTATAAATAAAAACAGAACAAAATACAAATTAAGCCCAAACTTTAAGAGGATAATAAACATGCACCCGAGACTACGCACAGAAACAGTTAAGACTAGGAGAAAAGTTCATAGTAACATTTCAAACATATTTTCAGTTGTCTATGACTTGGCTTTGTAATGTCAAGGCACTGTATAGCTTAAATACGATTGTTCATGGCTGTTAAGTGTTCCACAGGATTTGAGTACATTAAAATAATGTTACAAAAAAACTACATCAAACATAATAAACCATATTGTACATTGTGAACAATCCCAACAAAAGAAGTGTGAGAAGGGTGAGAAGTGTTTGTTCAGGGAAGTACTAAGGACGCTATGTTGGCTGCAAATATGTTAAAACAATGCCCTCCGTAACATACTGAAACTACAGTGAGATGTACAATTTAGCTCCACATAATTGCCGGATTATTGTGGAGGAAACATGGCTGCCACTGAAAACCTACAGTATCTAACTTCTAAGTGTGAGACGAGGTTAAAACAGCTAAAAGACTAGTTTTGTTTTCAACCATAAAACACACTCAACTGTACAATCTCTCTAACAGTGGAAATGTAATCAAGTGCAGATTGTTTTTTAAAAGAAATGTGGTGAAGTTGTGGTCAAACAGATTAAAAAATAAATCTAATAAAATTGAGTTCAGATATGCTGAGGAAGAAATACAATCTAACTCTGATTGATTGGAGATACGTCTAAATTACTGTTTAAAAGTCATGAGAGCTGGGGTGTACCCAAATCAAGATATTTAATGTAAAATATGGAAGTTTTAAGGCCCCTATATATACAATTATTATGTGATTACAGCATCTTTCAAATTAGGATAGCATCATATAGAAAAGTGAGACAATTACAATGTCTTTTTTGATGCTACCACCAGGGAGCGCCAAAGTCAGATATTCAAATCTAATTCCACACATAGTGGCTTTAAATGATAATTCTGGTGATATTTTCTTTCTTTATTTACTTGTATTATCAACAAATCCCACAAAAAGACCAAAACCAACCACTAATTGATCCTACAACTATTGTCTGTGTATCTCCTCTGAGCCATGGTGGTCCATCTTTGTCCAAAAACACAAATCAGAAACACATCAGTGAGCCACATTGTTGCTGCTGCACTGGGTGACATGTTCATCCATTACAATGAACATGGGCACTGTTTTTTTTTGTCTGTTTTTTAGTTAATCCCAAACATTCACTAGCACACCAAAAGTGTATTAATCCGCTGTTGAAAATAGTCCCCAACAAAACACGCTATTTCCTCCTGTTTGTGTAATGTTTGCTAAAAACTACAGTGCCCAGCTGTTATAGAAAATGATGTAGTCTTTTTTTAAAAATTAAACCGTATATTCATGATACACTTTTTATAGATTTACGTCTTCAGCAGGGACAAATGGGTTTGGCGCTGAGAGCCACAGACAGGTTGGAAAGATATTGAAAAACAAACTAACGTCGAATTCACACCAGAGCAGCGGCCAAGTGCGGCCTGCGGTGAGCTGCCATGCAATATCTGTGAAAAGCTGCGGCGGCCGCTACCAAGCTCAGCATGCTGCCACCGTTTCATTCTGTGGCGAAGTGTGGCCAAACTAAAAGTTTATAAAAGTTTAGCGGCGAAGTGCGGCCAGAGAATAAGTAAACAGACCATGTTGACCTATGTTACAAAGAATTTCTTCCAGCCTAAAACACAAGAATACGCCTCCTGGCCGCAGAAAAATGTAATTATTGCGGTGAGCCGTACTTCACCGATGTCTGGTGTGAATTTGGCGTAACATATCGTTTTGGGTCTTTTTATGGGATTTGTTTATAATAACAAAAATATCACCAGCCTTAACCTTCAATTTGAAATAGTGATCTACATTTTTTTTTGTAAAATTCCTTTAGTAAAACATTGTCTTGCAGGTTTAAAGACCTTTTTTCACAGCAGACATTTCGACGTCATAGAAAAAACAGGTGATGACATTAATGATATTGTGAATGCTGGCTCACAGGGATGGCGTACTGGCAGACTTGATGGAACTGAGTCATCTTTAATGTGTATTGTTTGCTGTGAAAAAGGCCTGTTACGGATCACATCAAAAGGGCTATGGATGGGAAATCCACCGGATATGAATAGAAAGGTGTCAACCATGAATGGATTTGGTCACGCATTGTTACGGGATGATGCGGTTTCCAACATGAGGACAAATGAAGGAATCCATGAGGAAGTCCAAAGTGTTCCCGAGAGAAAGGAAGAATGAATGGAAGTGTTTGTTGTGTGTCCAAATGTTCACTTGGATTTTCTTTTTTTTGTTTAAACCCTCAGACTTCAAGTCTCAGAGTTCGCCATGGATAAAATGATGTCCAACAAACTATCAAGTCCAGCGAGGTAACCATCCTCTCTGTTGCCCTCTACCCATAGTGCTCGGTGGGTTAGTTCGTCGCCGTCGGGAAGAGGCGTTGTTTTCCCAAAGTCGATCATCCACACTTTGGCCTGTCCCTTACTGTCGTGAACAAATAACAAGGAGCTGCCAATCACCTGAAGAGACACAGCAAGACAATGGGATGAATAAGAAAACAGGAAATAATTACTAAAACAGTTTTCCTCCTTTTGACTTAACATTACGTGTTTGTTTGTGTCCCTCAACACATATGATCTCACTTCCTGTTTTGTTGCACACCCACTTCTTACATTTATGTCTACTGGTGTGTGTGTGTGAAACTGAATGTGCCGTCAAGTCGTTGCTGTCCAATTTCCATGACGAGACCTGTTACGTGCTGCACTGATGTGTTTGCTGAGTGAGTTAGTGTCACTTAATTACACTTAATTACTAACTCAATAAATTACATGAATGTACAGTGACGCAAAATACACATTAACCAGGACTTGAACTAAGGATGTGCTACATGCTGTTTGGTAAAGTTACTGTAAAGGGCGGGTCCATCTGCATTCTGTTCCCTTTTTTTTCAAATGGAAACGCCCACTCAGCCGTTAGCAAAAAGCAGTGACGTAGGTTACCAAAGTAAGCTAATCGAAGCTGATCAATAAGTTTATGAATAATGTGAATGCTAGCACTAGCTGCGTCAACGTTAGCTGTGCTAAGTTTGGAAATAACTGAAAGGGTTGGTTTGGATTTTTTGAGGTGGGGTTGTATGTATACTCCTGTGTTCTGCAAGGTATAATTACTGATTTTGTGAATGTAGTCTGGTGGCTTTGAAGAGAGCGATATAAGCCGCTTTGCCGTCAAACAGCCCTTTTCAAAAGGGAACAGAAGCTTATATCGCTGTCTGCAAAGCCACCAGACCAGACTCCATTGACAAAAACAGTAATTTGACCTCTCAGAACACGGGAGTTGCTGGTCTACCGCTGCATCGATCGGTGAGTTTGTTAATGTTATTGTGTGACTTTCGGAGCCGAACTAGCGTGGCGTTAGACCGCCATCTAAGTTACTGTATGTAACGTTAATACACTGACTATAAGGATGCGTATATATATGTAGGAAAACGTTTTTAGAAGGGATTGGGAAAATAGCATTTTGACGCTAAAACATACATACTTTGACCAAAATTTGAATGTTCACATTTGAGTACATACGGGATACCACAGGGCAGCTACATAATTATATATAAACATTTAAAAAAATTATTAATAATAATAATGGACCCGCCCTTTAATATGTCACAATACAGTCTACAGAACATGGAAACTGAGCCAAGTCCTACAACATAAAGCATTTGCAGTAATGCAACATACAACAAGCATGTAAACCTTTCCAAAAGATTGCAAAAATCCTCAAATAGTGGTTGAAATTTGGCAGTAATTTTCCGGGACACTCAAACAGTTCGACTTTACACGGACATTATGAGGTCTAAAAACGTGTTTTGTGTACTCACAAACAACAAAGCTGAAAATGATATTGCATACATACACATTTCTCACATCATTTCTTTGTAAATAATGTTTTATTTTTGCCTTTTGGGTCAATATATAAATGCCAGTTTAAAGTTAATCATATATGTCTCAGAGTTGCACCACGTGAGCAGCAGTGTGTCTTTACCTCGTGGGTTTTGAAGAATGGGGAGATCTCCAGAGTGTCTCTGACTTCCTTCAGCCTGCTTAGATAACCGTTCTGAGGAAAAAACACACACAAGCTTTTATTTTTTTGTTCTCCCAGTTCTGTTGTCTGTACTATAAAATGGGCTGCTGGTTGGGTCACGGAGCCACATGATCTATTCTCAGCCCAGTCTGCTACACAGCTTAGCTTTTATAGCTATTTTTACAATTAATCTAAAAATTCATTCATGTAATGCCTGTCTTGATGTATTTCAATAAAAACAAACAAACAATAAAAGCACTTACAGGCATATACATGTATCCAATGCTGTCAAATACTAATGGTGTGTAAGTGCGTGTCCACATGTGTGTGTGTGTGTGTGTGTGTGTGTGTGTGTGTGTGTGTGTTTAGAGGCCCAGGGAGTTCCCAAGGACTTCCCTTTTCTTCTGGCCAAGGAAGCTTAAGGTCACAATGTGTATATGTGTGCATCTGTGTGTGCA
>CAKALU010058685.1:0-36566 GCA_916700995.1 Hozukius guyotensis
CATTTTATGACACAATTTTGATACTTTTGACAATTATTATGGAGGTGGTCAATTATTATCACCTGGTCACCCCTTGGCAGCGGCACTGCTCAGTGAGGCTGTACTTAGGCAAAACTGTGCTTTGAGCTACATGCTAACATCTGCATGCTAGCATGCCCATAATGACACCACTTTTAACGTTCAGATGTTTAGCAGGTATAATATTTGTTTCATCAAATGACCATAAACTAACTGACATACAAAAAAACGTTTCTGGGTCACAGTGCAAAATGTAAGGAAGCCGCCATCTGTAAACTGCTGTGTGCACTGAAGGCAACTTGGGCCCAACAGCAAATTGTGTTACCTTGGGGCTCCCAATCTGACCATGTCTTTATATAGGAGCATGGTATGAAGAACGTGAATATGCAGTTTCACCAGAAAATGGAAAACTTGCACAAAAATTCTACTTGAAAGACATAATTGTTTGCCATTTTTGTCCACAGTACTTTGGATCAAATACTCTGGCAGTGTATCCAAGCAATGAATTTGTGTTCATAGAAATTGTTTTCTAACACTCAATTGAACACTGAGAGAGTCCGGTTGGAGTCATGGTTGGATGCTGGAGTGTATGTTGTAATATGGGTGTGGAGCCCACGGTGCAGACATGGACACTGACTGTTAGATTCTGATTGTTTGGACAGAGGGCGTCCTCACAGGGTCACGGAGTGAACGAGAGTTTGAGTACCTAATCCCATTTGATGTCAGTTTTTATTTATCTCCTGGAGAACATGTGCACTTGGAGTAACTAGTCTATCCAGCCCTAATGGTTTTGGCTTTCGTCTAAAACAAAAGAAAAAAAATGGCATTCTCTCTCTCTTTTCTCTCACTCTCTGTCTCCCTCTCTCGCTCACTCTCATTCTTTCTCTCAAACTTGGAAGCTGCTGAGCTTCTGAAAAGGGTGGTGACTTCCTTTTGGATAAACATGTCATTAATCTGAGAGAACACATTCTTTCCCATCGCAAGATAACCAAGGGGGAAATGTCCGGTGTTGTAACATAGGCCTGCCCTTCAGACTGTGTGGTTGAAATGGCCCCCACCAATGCGGAACAATCTCTCCTCCTGCACGCTCAACAAACAGACCTAGACTCAACTGACCTGTCCTGACTTTAGACTGCATACTGCATAAAGTGTCTCTCACTTTTATTGTTATTTATTTTAAAAAGTCTCAGGTCAGGTAGTGCTGTAATAAATTTGGAGGAATTTAAAAAGTTAAATGAGAATATAATTTTGTCCACCAGCCTCCTTTAGTCATGTACAAAGTATGAAACCTCTATTTATTGCTGATAAAATGCAATATTTTTCAAACCTACAGTATGTTATATATTGTTTTAAACACCTGGTGTCTGGTACTGTAGGTCTTTCCTTGGAAAATCCTCTGGAGCAGACGTGATGTGTTTACATATCCAGTCAGTCTCAACTTCTCCAGGAAATGCAGTGCAAAAACTCAACAATAATTATGTAGGAAGAAAGAAAATGAAAACACCACAGTAATGAAAACTTTTACATCACAGTTAAATCATACTGTAGCTGCAGGTAGCTATACAGCAACCAGCCTGCAGTCTAACACTGTAGCCATTGGGGAAAAGTTGATTTAAAAGTTTTGCTTTTTCAGAATTTATTGTTAGAAATACAAATCTAAAGCAATTTCATCTTATATGGGCATTATTGTGGATGAGACTTGACCATCTGCAGAGTTTGATGCATTTTTATGCCTCTGCGCTGGCGATAGCCGTGGCCGGAGGTATTATGTTTTCGGGTTATCTGTCCATACGCCCGTTCTCGTGATATCTCAGGAACGCCTGGAGAGAATTTCTACAAATTTGGCACAAACGTCCACTTGGACTCAAGGATGAACTGATTCGATTTTCAAAGGTCAAAGGTCACTGTGACCTCACAAGACATGTTTTTGGCCATAGCTCAAGAATTCATATGCTAATTATGACAATTTCACAGACATGTCCAATAGGATAAAATGATGAAGTGATGACATTTTGGACAGACGTGGATGCAAACTACAACTTAACTGGTTGGCGGAGGCATACAATCATGAGGCGGTAGTTCTAGTTATTCATAGAAAGGTATTTTGTTGTCAAAAGATACAAATTCGAGGACATTATTGAAAATTTAAATAATCACAATCTGAATTAGAGAAACACATTTGAAACAAACACACTTAAATGGCAAAATGTTTCTTGATCTATAAAACACTTTTCATTCCCATTGCCCAGTTAATTTCAAAGTCATAATAAATCGTATAGATCATCAAATCCAAGTCAATCAAGTTATTTAACATAACACGATGTCTTCTGTCAGGCAGTTGACAGGTTTGCATTATTGATACTTTTGACTGTTTACTCAGTGAAGAAGACATCCTGGTAATCCTGGCATAAGGCTCAGATCTGACGTGCTTGTGTTGTTGTTGTCTCGTCTCTCAGAACACGGTTTCATTGGTTATTCAGCCGGGCTGCTCAGCAGCAACACGATGCCAGATTACACCCCAGGAGAAAACTTCTTCACGGTCTTTGGGGTCTTCTTCCCTGCTGCTACAGGTGAGGCAGCCCCATCATCTCTTTTTGATCTAATATTGTGTGAAAAAAACTTACAGTTTGCATAGCACATGTACAGTATGAATTAGGAATACCTCACTGTATCTGCCCTTTAAGTTTAACGGTCTTCTTGCAGCTACATGCAGGGTAAAAATACATTTTGTATTGTACAGTATGTTGTGTACATTTTTGTGGTTTGTTTATGTATATGTATGTGTGTGTGTAGGGGTTATGGCAGGCTTCAACATGAGCTCAGACCTTCAGCGGCCTGAAAACAACATCCCTGTGGGAACGCTGGCAGCTGTCTTCACCTCGTATGACGACATCCCCAACACACATACACACACACACACAACAATATTGTAAAATAAGAAAACATCGCATGGAAACGCTACACAATTAAGTGCGCAAGACCACAACTAATTTAAAAGTTCACAGACTGACCTGCAGTGAAAGTAATTACACTGTAAGAAATAAAGACAAAGGCTGTAAAAGTACACAGACGGAAATACTGTGGAATCATACAAACTGAGAAAAATGTTAAGTTGTTGTACCAACATGTCCGAAAATAATTTCATCTTACAAATTTCTATTCAACTACACGTCATGCTACAAGGATCATTTTAAAATATATAACTGCGGAGTCTCTCCCTCAAGGCACTAATCATCCAAAATGGCACTTTCCAAATGTTTTGATTTTACTTTGTGGTGCTCTCAGATCACTTCTGTGGTGTCTCTTATCAAAAGGGCAACCTTTCCCACCTTTAGTGGAGAGAACAAACAAACCCATATTCCCAGCATGTCACTTATGGAGCTGTGATGACACAATTTTCCTATTAATAGTGGGAAAGCAGCAGTTGTTAATAATCCCGTGTGTCGTACTGTTGGTGACCCGCAGGTGGTTCCTGTATCTGGTCTTTGTCTTCCTTCTGGGGGCCATCTGCACTAGAGAAGCTCTGCGCTATGACTTCTTGATAGCAGAAAAGGTAAACTCCCCCCTCTGTTTCCATCCTGCCCTGTTAGAGAGAGGCTTTTTCAACAGAATGGCTGGGGCAAGGGGATTCCCCATGATGCCTCACTTTGTTGATGTGGTGTGGTTAGTTCAGGTCCTGACTTTATGGATGTTCTAAGCTTTGAAATGTTGCTGATTTTTTTCACTCAAATAATACTCATAAATTATAGAAAACTACTGTGTCCGTCCCAATACCCACACTAGCCGTCTTAAGCATTTAAGTGCACTTTTACACTCTGCCAGGTAGTAGACACGTGTGTCCCACGTCAGAAAAATACTAACACACAGTCTACTTAATTCTCACTTGATGAGCACTTTTCCCAATATAGCTTTAAAGCGTTATTCAGAACCAAGTGTATCCCACAATGCATCACGGTGTACAGCTCCACAGCAGTCCAGCTGTTGGTGGTAGAGAGCCGAGAGAGGCTGGTTTTAGGACCGATAATAATCAACAGGCATGAAAAAGTTTAAGTTTATGACATTTTGAATCCAGCAAGAATATTATTATTTTACATCCAAGCGTTATAAAGTTATTGCTCCACAGGTGTTATCACGTAAAATGAACATCTGTTATTCTTGATTGGACCGATAAGAATAATATCACATATCTGGCACTGTCAAGATAATATTAAATATGATATCCTTTAAGTCTCTCAGTAGACCTGTGTGCTTTATTAATTGTATTATTCCTCTGCACATTTTTTTTTAATAGTGCATGGTTGATCCTGCTTATTTTGTCTGTGCTGGCTTGTGTCCTTACAGTTACTTGTATGTTCCAAGTTCCATTGAGCTCTGATAAACTTCCACACTCTTGCGGTCTTAACGGGCACTTGTGCATTGTGGTAATAACAGGAAATACGTTAAGCATTTGACTACTTGCAAATTCCGTAAGTGTGTGTATTTTAGTGGATCGACTATTTCAGTACAGGGATCTTGGTCAGGCAAATCATTTTCTGTTCTGCTTTTTATAAATTTTCCTCACCAATGCATTGGTATTTAATTTGCAGGTATGCAAAGATAATTTGTTTAATTCTTACCAAGTAAATTGTGACAGCCCTAGTGTATACAGTACACAGTCTTATCCTGCTCACCAGCAGTCTGTGCAGTGTGTTCAGATCTATAACTGTTGATGGGTTTGGATGAATCACGGATTTTACTTTTCAATTATAAATTAAGTACTACTAAATAAGTATCACAGAGTCTACACAAAAATGTATGCAATCAGACACTGCTATAATCTGATCAATAATATCAGGGCTATTAAAGACCTCCATTAACATGCAGTCGAAACATCCCTGCAGAGCCATTATGCTGTCGTTGTTCCACACTTCCACGTGGCCCTTATCTGAGGCTTCTCCCTCTCCAGCAGCCTCTGGTTGACAGGGCGGAGATAGACCACACTGTGGTCAGCTGTCCCTAGCGATGGGAGTTGGGATGCAGTGTAGGCGTCTTTGACAGTCACATAACACATGTCTAAAGTCTTATTATGCCAAGTGTGAAATGCAGCCACAGAGCACTGGAAACAATAGTCATAAATCATTTCAGTAGCTTTAATTAATTTCTTCTACTCTCTTGCATATATTTATCCTACTGTGAGGGTCGTCTGTTGAACACTTGACTTAAACAGATCATGCTGCAACAGTCTCACACGCTGTCTATATTACATGTCTGTTGAATGGAGGTTTGACATTTGACCTCTGAATTTCTGGGCCTCATTGAGCCTGGGTTTGCTCTCCATATGGACAGCTGATGTTAGGAAGACCGGGCCTCGTGAGTTTAGTTTGTGCAGAGTAGATCGAAGGTTCAATTCATGCACATACAACAGCACAAAGACCGTTCACAGCTTTGTAATGTGCCATAAAAAAGTGGGCGTAAGTGTTGGGCTGTGGGGAAGAGCAGATCAATGAGATGTATTGATGCAGCTAAACTCTCTGCCAGTTGTTTTGCTTTAACCAATTACTGACTCTTTTATAAGATCCTTGACTTCTTCATCAGTGGTTTCGTCCTCATTGTTTTCATAAGGGGCTGGCTGCAGCGGAACTGAACTGGGTGTAGCTGTTGTGAGCTCTCAACCCCACCCCATCCTCTTCCACCCTCTGTTTGTTTTCCTTCTTCCTCCAGGTCTCCTTGGTGGGCTTCCTCTTTCTGCTGGGCCTCTACATCTCCTCTCTGGCTTCCTGCATGGGCGGCCTGTACGGAGCACCCAGGATCCTCCAGTGCATCGCCCAGGAGAGGGTCATCCCCGCTCTGGCCTTCCTGGGAAGAGGGGTGGGTGGATGAATGAATGGATGGAGTCAGGAAGGGAGGCAACAGTATACTGAAAAATATTAGCTAGAGTCGCCATGATGTAAAAGCAGATTATGTAGTGAGGGTGTGTGTTTATGCACCAGTGAGTTCACTTATATGCACGATTATTTGCTCTTAATGAAGCAATACTTTATGACTATTTATATTGTCACATTAACATTATTTGCTGTTCATGTGATTGCAGCAAGTAAGCAGGACCTACCGTAAACTCACCATTTTATTTGGACATTTCACTACCCTAGTGACAAGTTATTTGTTGTACCTTTATTGCACACATGATTGGCCATAAGACTTACTAAAATCATTGTTGGACAAATTCATAGAAGCCTTTTTCGTGTCTCTGCATTCAGTTATCCTAGCTAGTGAGATTTGCCTAGCTTGGATCAATTCATGAGGTCTATGGGAAGCAGCTTCTCTCAAAAGTAGTGAAGCACGCTGTAAAGCATCTAAAAGATTGATGCTGCATGGTCTTTTTAAACAATATAATTTAATTATCAAAGTTAATTTATTGATTCACTTAACTGGCTTTTTGCCGAGCTTAAAGCCGCAATGTGTCATAGTTTGATGCTTAACTTTTAAGCCAACATTGATGAGAAAGTACTTTGGATGAAATCATAAACGGTGACTGAGCTCACATGTCAACAAATCTGTCTCCATGACAACTGAGCGAACTGCTTCTATTGATAACACTGTCAAACCACTGTGAACCCGTCAAAAAACTCAGTAAAACGCTAAAATTATAATTTGTCTCCGCTAACACTAGGCTAAGACATACACGTTAGTAATTAATGCTGACTGTCAGAAGATTTGTTCCTAACGAGCTACTCATTGATAACACAATCATTCATGAATTGAGCTAAAATAAAATAAATAACCGCATCACTCACTATGACTTCACTCTGGACTTGTACATAAAAAGGGCATCCATGAAACAAACAGTAAAATTCCCCAGTAACTAAACTACATCTTTAAATAATTGCTTTAAATAATCACTGAACTATTAGGTAAATCATATTAGCATAGAGTCAAGTTTTTGGTACTTTATTGAGTATTTTCTTCTCATGCCACTTTATACTTCTACTCCACTACAATTCAGAGGGAAATATTTTAAGGGTACTTCCTTCACGACTGCTAATAAGTGTGTGTAGTCTGGACGTGCAGGGGGTGTGGTGGGTGGACTCAACAGGAAACAGTGACAGGACTGCCTAACTATAGAGTGCAGACTCCATAGAAGTGAGTGGACTGACTGCATTACAGTGAGAGTTACGACTCACTGCTGCTACACAACCACACACACACAGAGTCACGTTGACACCCTGACCCCGTCCACCCCCAGTTTTCCTCAGACTTCCCTGGGTGGCAGCGGTGTCTGACCTCTCTCAGCGGGCTGGAATGAGGCCCTAGACATCTTGGCCCAAATCAAAGCATCAGAACAAACGCAGGAAGGGCGACGGGCAGGGCCCCGCTCCGCTGTGTGCTCTGGAGGCCCGCCAGGCACACAGCAGCGCTCCTTAAACTCTGTCATAGGACCTGGGAGGTGAAAGCAAGCTGGTTAACAAACCAATGCTAACTTTCTACTGGTTTGGTTTCATATTACTCAAATGTGACTTTAAGTTCAGTTTCATGTCATCATTCCCTGTAGGTGTCTGTTTCTCCTTTAGTGTCCAAAAGTGACAGTTTTATTTGGACTAAAGGTTGAAGGTTTCAAAGCTACAGAATCTCAGTCAGGAGGAACGCTCTGTGTTGACTTACGGGCACTAGGCATGTGTATTTTTACATAGCGTCACTGTCCTGTGAAACCCATCTATCTCCAAAACATCAACTTTTCATGAGTTAAAGGAACAATGTGTAACATTTAGGGGGATCTATTGGCAGGAATTGAATATAATATTAAGTATTTTTTCTTTACTGCATAATCACCTGATAATAAGAATCGTTTTGTTTTCGTTACCTTAGAATGAGCCGTTTATATCTACATACGGAGCGGGTCCTCTCTTCACGGAGCTGGCCGCCATGTTTCTACAGTAGCCCAGAATGGACAAACCACTGTGTTTACTTTTCCTGCTTGGGCCGGAGTCGATAACGTTACTCGATCCAGAGTTAACCGCCGTGACTCCACTCAGCCGCCGGGAAACAAGACACGGGGAAACCTCTGTTGGTCTTGAGGAGCTGCAGCATTTACTTCTGCATAAACTGCAACTTCCACTGTACATTCACTTGATATTCTCAAAGCTAAACTAACTCTGTCTTCACAGTCGCTGCCGCTCTCTCTCTCTCTTGCTTCACCACTCACTTCCCACATACTTCCAATAACCTACGCTACTCTTACAACAGCTCTGAATGAGCCATTCACGTTTTCACGCCGGCCCCCGTAGTTCTTCTACACGCTTGGCTGCAATCTGCAGCCTCACCACCAGATGTTACACACCTTTTAATTAAAAACGGGTCTGATTTCAGCATTGTAACAATGCATTTTTTCAGATAATCCAATGGCTTTTTAAATGGTTGATTTAGCCTCAGAATATAATGGTTAATTTACCTATGTAAGCGTATCTTCTCAACCCATAAAGGAACACTTCATCCTTAATTTTATCAGAAAAATAAAAAATCACCAGATTTGGTTATTTAGGTTCTTTATTGGACAGTAATGTAATTCCATATTGTGCCACTCTCTTCCTCTCTAACAGAAAGGCCCAAACAGGACTCCAGTAGCAGCCATCTGTCTGACCAGTCTGCTGACCTTGGCCTTCGTTTTCATCGGTCAGGTCAACGTGCTGGCCCCCATCGTCACCATAAACTTCATGCTCATCTACAGCATCGTCGACTACTCCTACTTCAGCGTGGCCATGACCTTTCAGCTGCAAACTAAAGAGAAGAAGGACACCTTCGTCACTGCCAAAAGAAACCAGCGTGGGTCCACCAGGCAGAGCTCCAGGCCTCTGATCGAGGCCGCTCTCCCGAGCTACGGGAGTGGAGGCGAGAGTCCGCAGGGTAAAGGTACTCTGTTGGAGTTCACCAAGGACATGGACCAGATCTTTCCCCCTGTGTCAAATGTCGATGCCGGGGCTGAGAAGACCTCCTCCAAGGGCAGAAAGGCTAACGTCACTACTAAGCAGATGCTGATGGACAGCTTTGGCTTGGACCTAAACAGCAACATGTCCACAGAAGAGAGAGGAGAGGAAATGAGTTCAGCTCCACCACATGAGGAAACTGAGGTGCAGTGTGGTGGAGGTGTGGAGCCCATGTGTGGAGGAGAACACCAAGTGAAAAAACACCATGCTGAGCAGGATTCATCTGCTGACCCTCACAATCACAGCACAGGTGATCAGTTCTAACTTTCAAACACTAGACTAGACAGAAGTAAAGATCGTAGAAGTTAGTTTTTTAGTAACCTGACCCTATATTAAATCTTCCAGATGCTGGAGGTAAAGCCGAGCACCAGAGCTTTGAAATCAAACCCATGCAGGACTCTTTGTATGCAAAGTTCTGTAACCACTGGGCTGCTCTTATCGGGGTAGGCTACACATTTCATTTAATACATAATTTTTTTTGTTGCTCTAATGGTTTCAGATAATATTTACAAAATGTAATGAATATATCATTTTTCTTTCAGGCATTGAGCTCCATATTGATTATGTTTGTTATTCAGTGGGTGTACGCCTTAGCAAACATAGTCTTTGCCTTGCTGCTCTTCTTCTACATCGGGAAAACAAGTCCTGGACTACCTATAGGTGATTTCCATCAGTTCATTTCCTGTTTAAACACACTTAGCCTGGCTTCATGTCAAGAAGTTAGAGCCTTTTGAATTGCGAAACTCTTTCATTGGTCTTGAATGGTTAATTTTAGGATAGGTCATTGGGCAGCGAGTCTTGTGAGAATTTTTGTTTTCGCAATTTAGGGGTTACCTCAGCTTGGCTTCATGGTGAGGTTCGGTGACCAAATGTCCTGACTTGGACAGGACAGTCCCACATAAAAAGCATTACAAATGAAAAATCCATTTTGATGAAATGCTGTAGTAATATAATGGTGGACAGTTTTCTGTGTCTTTCACACATACAGTATGTACCACCTGCACCATGCAGCATTTTCCAGCTTGGTATGCCAAAGTGAACTTTGGACATAGGATGTATTTGGACAAAGCTTTTTGACACAACAGCCAGCATTGAGCTTAGCACCTATAGCTAATGTTAGCCTGCTTTTGTGGTCTATAATCCATATTTCCTAGGATGGACTGAATCAGACAATTTTGACTTTTTTTTTTTCTTAAAAAAATTATTCAAACGATTAATTGATTACCACAATATTTGGCGATTCATTTAATAGTTGACAACTAATAGATTAATTGTTGCAGCTCTATTTATAACTGCAAAGTAGACTGTGTTGTGTAGGCTAGAATTTGTATTGAAATGAAAAATAGGACATGGCTTCATTGACAATATAACCTCAGATAAGAAAAGCATTTTTTTAGAATTTTTACAGTTTTTGCTTTATGCTTTTAATGAACATATTTCATCACACATTCTCTGTTTTAGATATTTACTTAAACGGTTTACTGTCAGCTGAAAGGAGGAAATATCTTGTTTATGCCTGCTGTTATTTTTGTAACACGTTTACAAGGTCATTCCATAAACTTGTGTAATTTTAGGCCTTTTACAATGGGAGTAGTCTGCAAGTAATGCCTTTTATATAAGCTGAATCCTTCCGGTATTTTTTTATTGTGTTATTAGATCATTTAGATTATCACGTAATGTCCAACAAAAGACCTTTTGATTTGCAGTAAGCATTTACATTTGGTCACCCCATGCTCAGTTGTTATGTGACTTGGTAATGTACTCTGGCACATGTCAGGGAGTTTCACTTACGATCTTTTTTGCCTGGCAGGCTGGCAGCTGTTGTGGCTTATGGGATTTCTAGAATAGCTGGATGGGACACCAGCACCTGTGCATTAACCTCACCACAGCACAGCGTACAGCCTGAACGGTCTGACTCACCACATGTCTGAGCGCCAGCTCTGCAAGTGTTAAACACTTGCCCCACAGGTGGTCGATGCCATGCTGCGTGTTTCTCCCCACACTGTAACAAATATATCAAATATTGATGCAATGAAAAGGGTCTCCATAGTCAATTTAAACATATTAATATGATATTTTTGTGGTTTTATGTGGCTAGTATTGAAATTAACTAACTCATTGAGCTCATTTCTCCAGATAACAGTTTGGATTTCGATTTATTTGCAGGTATCGCGGCTCGATTCAGCTTTTTCACGTGGCTCAAAGCAACATTGAGTAGCATTTGCAGGTATTGTGTGGTTGTTATGGTACAAAATAATTAGCCAGGAATCACTTTATAAGAATGAGTGAGTGACGGATGAATAAGAGATTTCATTCATTGATCATTGATAAAGCTCAGACTGAAACTAAAGTAATTTTTCATACTTGTCATAATCTATTAATTCTTGTATTACTAAGTCAGAAGTAGATAATATAAAACATTTTATCTGCACATTCTTTATCAGTTATGTGGTAATTTCCCATGTCACTATTTCTGTGTCTTTCAGGAGGAAAGGACCTCCTCGGGATGAGATCGTAGTCACCCCCTCTCTGTCCACGGTCGGGCTGAAAACCAAGCAGCTGACGGAGGAAAATGCTGACTTTGCCTCTCGTCACCGCCATCACCAATCCTCTTTCATCTGGGCAGACAAGATGGTGCAACCACCACTCCACTGACTGATTTAAACACTGCCTCTGTGACATGTCATACAGCGGTCAGCCTGAAACCACACTCACTGCCTCAAACCGTGGCTCATGTTGCCCTGTGGGCCACATTCTGCACACATATTGTATTTAACAGAGACATTCAGTGGCTCAGATCATGTTTCTTCCATAAAAGTAAAAATGAAAAGTTAAAATAGTTTATTTTGTCTTAATATACTTTATGGGTTTAACTTTTGAAGTATCACAAAAGGTTTAATGAAATGTTAATTTACTTCTGCATGTGTACAGTTTATTGTTTATAGAACATTTTTCCCAGGTTATTAGTTTGCTTTTCCAAGTTGTCAGTCACATTTCAGAGGTACAGTATGTGTCCTTGCAGACCTGCAATAATTTAGAAATAACAAATGACAAAATTGTCATATTAATCAGTGAAGTCTGATTCAAAGACTGTGAAAATAAGAAAATCAGAAGAAATTCACACTTCATTTCTTTGAAAATGTTTTACAGGAAAACATAAAAACAAGATCAGGAAATAAAATAAGCTTTTAGATCAAACTGGTTTAAAGAAATACAGTTTAACAGTGTGTTATATGACTAATGCAGAAGTGGTCACTGAACTGCTGTTGACGATGCATCAACAGCCTACTCCCAAGTTTCCTCTAAGAATGACTGATGTAGATATTATGTTTTAAAAAAATATGACACACCCATCAGACCAATCTGAAATCGAAATGTTTAAATGCAGGACCACAGCAATGATGAAGGAAAATGTGCCATATTTAAAGATGCAAGCTTAAGAGTGGGTTAAATCTAAATCAAAATGTGCTGTTAAATGTTTGAATGGATCATTGAACACCATCCATCAGTGAAGTTTTCTCCACTCGAGTCTCTAATCAAAGCCAGCATCCTGTTGTCAGAGGTACATCATTTTTGATTGAGTATAAAGAGCCGATCAGCTAATAGCTCTCAGTTATACCAGAAGGAATAACAAGTGATTTTTTGTTTTGTTTTAAAACACATGCTGAATATACTGTTTGGCAGTAATACACAAGGTCATGTTATTTGTGTGAATTGTTTGTGTCGTACGGTTTAAAAGAGTCGCTGTTCTAGCAGCTCAACAGCAAAGCTGTGAAAACCACTTCCTCTCAGCATTTCATTATCAGAGCGGCAACAGGCACATCATCATCTGTAAAGATACTAGTACCTTGTTTCCTCCTCATCGACTGCTCTCCAAATAACTCAATCTGCAGCGAGACGATGGTTTGAGCATCACATTTCTCAGCAGTGGAGCTGCTTCTTACTTACCAGTCATTAAGGGTGGGCTGAAGAATGGGACCATGCACATTGTAAAACTTTAATATATGAATTTTAGTTCAATGCTAAATTATTTACACAAATTTAGATAATACTATTTCGCCTGGAAAGTCTAAAAAGATTGCGGAATCAAATGTCATCCATCACTGACCTTTGCTTTTCTGTGTGTCTTTAGGTTTCTCTTGTTTGCTTAGATTGCAACTTATTTTGTCACCCAGTGAATTAAATTTCACAACCTTATATATTTATTTTTTCCTGATTTTTCACTGATCCCAGCCAGAACAATATTTCCTATATGCAGTCTGGCTTCATGCAGCTAAAAGATAACCTTTTAACAGCAGGATTCACTTACAGACATGTGGGATGCTTTGCAGTGGAATGTGTTGGAGATGTATATCTTAAAACCAATTTATTGTTTCTCTGCTTTAATTGATTGTTGCAGCCTCAATAATAATTGAGGCTGCCCTGCTACCTAAATTCAAATACTTGCCTGCAGACAGTGAAGTTCAGTGCTGTGTAACCAGAAGGAAACCAGAAACTAATTAATTTCTTGAGGTATTGCACCAGGATTTTCTGTCTCCATTACTTTTGCATAATAGCCTGTATCGTCCTGCATTATTCTATAATTACTGGACCCCTATTTGTCAAGGAGTATCAGCATTCAAAAGCTTTTTCTAGCTGCTAGCATTGTGCCTTTTCAAACCCATTCCCACCAGGAAAACAAATAAGCTTATATGTGATAAAAACATTTATAGGGTGCAGTGGTGGAAGAAGTACTCATATCTTGTAAAAGTAGTAAAACCACAGTGTAAAAATACTCTGCTACAAGTAAAAGTCCAGCATTCAAACTCTTACTCAAGTAAAAGTGCAAAAGTATTCGCATCAAAATATACTTTTAAGTTCCAAAAGTAAAAGAACTCATGCTGCAGAAGAAGACTATTATATTATTGTATTATAGGCCTAATTATTGATGCATTAATGTGTTCACCACTTCAGTGTTGCATTTTAACTTTATATACTTACATACTAATAACTATATATTACTTAATAATAGGCTAAAACTTAGTTTATTAGTTGATTTATATTTTATATTAAGAATCTGAATCTGCAAACTAGCTAGTAACTAATGTCAAATAAATGTTGTGAAGTAAAATGTACAATATTTCCTCCTGAGATGTAGTGGAGTATAACGTTACATAAAATGGAAATACTCAAGTAAAGTACAAGTACCTCAAAATTGTAAGTACATTACTTGAGTAATGTACTCAGGTACATTCCACCACTGATAGGGTGTCATAATGAAGAGTTAGTGTGTCATTATTGTGACTTTCTAGGTCTCTACCCAACCAACATCTGTATGTGGGGCCCATGTGGGTATTAAATGTGCTGAAAAATGGGCCCTACATGGGATTGTCCACAGTTTCCATGTTGGCCCCATGCCAATTGCCCTTGTGGGTTTCATGCAGGAGTAAACTGGGTGTTATATGGGCCCGATCTCGGCAACATACACAAGACCCGTCTCGGCCCCAGGTTTTAGTTCTATGTGGGTACTACATATTAAATGAGCCCATGCACTACTTTCCCATTAGTGACCCACCTAGAACCCACATGGGTAGACTCTGTGGGACCTACTTAGTTAACCCAAGTGGGGCCCAGATAAGATGCCCATTTTGGGCCCATACCCACTTGGAACCCAGGTACCCCCAGCATAACCTATGTGGGGCCCACATAACCATGTTGGCTGGGTACCTTTTACTGTCATGACTTTACCTGAGATTTTGATAATATGATTTATAATTTGATCATTTTTTTAATGTTAATAGTGGATTGCTTTTTATCATACAGAGCAGAGGAATTAGCAGTGTCTTGGATGATTTGTCTCTAATCTTGAAGTCTCTGATGGCTAAAAAAAAAAAAAAAAAGGAACATTTCCATTTGTTTTAAATGCAGGACACCTGAAGGCAGCAAATGCAGCCACAGGGGTTGAATAACAGGACAGAGTAAAAACCACCACAGTGTGTTTTGTGAGTGAGAGAGAGTGTGTGTGTGTGTGTGTGTGTGTGTGTGTGTTTGTGCAGCCTATGAGAGTGTGTGTGAGTGTGTTTTGTAGGAGTAGGAGGAGGAGTCCGGTCTCTCGGCTGTGATAACAGGCTGCTGCTTTCTCGGCACTGTTATCTTCCGTTCCCCGCCGTCCGAGCAGCGGATCTCTCACCAGACCTGCACCAGGATTCATCTAATTCTCCTGAAACTTCCCCAGTAGCTCAGCGCTCCTCCCATGGTGTCCCCGGAGGACACCCCGGCCTCTACTCGACTTTACGGAAACTATCGGCGACCGTTTTGGGGTCTTGGGAATCATGGAAACGTGGTTATTTTTCAATCACGTCCTCGGCGTGTCTCTGTCTCTGTCGGTCCTGCTGCTGCTGGGTCTACCGGGGCCCCTCGGGGCTGGGACCCCCAGTAGTAGTAACAACAACAGCACGGATCCGGTAACGGCGGGATTTCATGTTTCAACCTCCACAGATGAACTCGGTAACGAGGAGAGCAATGCAACTTCAACTTCATACTCCAGCGAGAGTTTATCAGCATCACAGAGGAACATCCTGCTCACACACGCTGCTGCAGAGACAGAGACACACACTGCAGAGACAGAGACACACACTGCTGCTGCTGCAGGACAGCACGGTAAGATCACACTGATACAGGCCTGCAACAAGTGCAACTGATTAGACTGCAAGTTACTTCAGTTTTATTGAGTTTACACACATTATTCCACATGAGAAGTTATTTCCCCTGCAAAAAAAATGCAAAAAAGGCTCTTTAAATTTCTACTTTTAATTTGCACCGTGTTAAAATAAGCTTTAGTTTGCAGAATAACTTACAATAGGAATACAACAGCAAAGCTCATTGATAACAATTGGGCGATATCTCAATATTTTGTGCAGGATAGCAATAATATCTTAATTATAACTATATATATATATATATATATATATATATATCTAAAGTGATGATTTCCTGTTGCATTAATTTAACTATGCATCCTAGACACAGTGTCATCAAACAAGTGCATCGCTCTATACTGAGTTTGCCTGAGCTGTAACTAACACTTATATACAGTAAATATTTAAGTTTATTATTTTCTGCATTGATTGATTCATCGCTTGCTCTATAAATTGTCATAAATGGTGAGAAACGTAAAGCCTAACTTGACATATTCAAACAGTTAAAAATCCTAAAGTAGGGCTAGGCAATATATCGATATTATATCAGGATATGAGACTAGATATCGTACTTAAATTTTGGATATCGTAATATCGTAATATAGCATAATTGCTGTCTTTTCCTGGTTTTAAAGGCTGCATTACAGTAAATTGATGTAAACTTACCAGACTGTTCTCTTATTTGCCTTTACCCGCTTAGTCATTATATCTACATTACAGATAATTATTTATCAAAAAATCTCCAAAAAGCACCAATAGTCATCCCTAATATTGTCGCAAAATCGATATTTACGTATTTGGTCAAAAATATTGTATATTGATATTGGATTTTCTCCATATCACGCAGCCTTACCCCAAAGTACTCAGTTTAGTATCGTAGAAGAAAAACAGAAAAAAAATGCATTTCAGAAGCTGGAACTACATTTTCTGGCATTTTTGCTTAAACAAATGAATTTAGCGATAAATCCATGAATGCAACTTAATTTCCTGTCGCTACTTGATTCCTCGACTATTGTTTCATTTCTACTTCAGTATAAAAGTGTTTTTAAGGCTCATACTGTACTCTCACATCTGTGATTCTGATTAAAGCTGCAAAGATCAATTGATTAATCGATTCAGTGTCAACTATTAAATTAATCACCAACTATTTTGATAATTAATTGGTTTGAGTCATTTTTTAAGAAACTAGAGTTGGCGTCTCGTGGTTGTATGTCTCCGTCAACCAGTGAAATTGTATTTTACATACATGTCCTTCCAAAATGTCATCATCTTTATCCTATTAGACATTTGCGTGACATTGTCATAATTAGCATAATTCTTTAGGCCAAACCATGTTTTGTGAGGTCACAGTGACCTTGACCTTTGACCGTTACTACTAAAATCAAATCCGTTCATTGTTGAGTCCAAGTGGACATTTGTGCCAAATTTGAAGAAATTCCCTCCAGGCGTTCCTGAGATATTATGTTAGCGAGAATGGGACGGACGGACGGACATAAAAAATAAGTCTCAATTCTCTGATTCCAGCTTCTAAAATGTGAATATTTTCTGGTTTCTTTACTCCTCTATGACAGTAAACTGAATATCTTTGAGTTGTGGACAAAACAAGACGTTTGAGGACTTCATCTTGGACTGGTCGACATTTTTCACCATTTTCTGACATTTAATAGACCAAACAACTAATCGATTAACTGAGAAAATAATCGACCGATGAATCAACAATGAAAATTATCGTTAGTTGCAGCCCTAGATCTGATACAGAGGAGGATAAACCCACCATTAGATCGATTACTTATTTTTTTTCTTATATTTTTGGAATAGAAATCTTCCCACCACTTCAAACTGACTCCAATTAACAATGACTGATGGGAGACTGGGAATTATAGTTAACATGATCCATTATGGGGTTCACCAGTTTAACAAGTTCGACCCATTCCCTCAGAGACCCTCTCATGAATGTGTCTTTCCTATCATGAGCTACATGTCAAATCTGATCCTCACTTCCTTTGCTGGTTTCCTGTTAGAGCTGAGGTGTTGCTGTTACCACATCTGTTCACCAGCTCATACAGGAGTTGATATTAGGTTGTATGGATCGCTGTATCCATCGGTCACAAGCATCTTGTCACATGTGCTGCATGTTGTACAGTAGAGTTCAGAAGAGACCACTCAGTCACCCTATGGCGAGAAGAGAAAACAGTAGAAGAATCAAGGGCTTTAATTGATAAAAGTGTCTTTTTTGGAGAGACAACAGGGAGGTTAATGATTTTTTTACAAGGCTTAGATACAGTGCTGCAAAATACTTCTGAACTTAAACCCCAGCCAGAGGGAACAAAGAGGATTTAAGCTCTGACAGTACGCATGAAGAAGTTTCAGAAAAATAGTTTTGAATATCAGGATGCATAATGCAACCACTGGCAAGCATGATACCAAAGAATTGTACCACAAAACGTCCCATAATGTCTGGGACCTGTACCTCATGAACAGAGAGCACTGGTGCTTTATTCCAGACAGACAGACAGTTAATGAATGTGGGCGATCCAACTGCTTTATAGTTTTGCTGTTCAAATCTACACAATTACCTCTTTATGAGCATAATATATTGTAGCAGCCATTGCAGTTGCACTCCTCTCAACTTGATCGCTGGCGACCCAGAGATACCAACGCCGTTTTACTATTGGCTCACAAGCCTTGTTAGAAGTGGGAACCGAACGTCAGATATCTTCCACAGAGATAAACAAAACATTAATTTTGGACTCGTCAACATTTTTTAAATGATTAATTCCCAATCATAATAATTTTTTTTATTTACTTTTATTCAACACCTTTCTAAAGACATAGTCCTGCGAATGCAGGTGAGTGACCATCACCTGCCGAGGCGATTTTCAAACTGAAAGTTCACCAAAGTTGAACTGCATTTCATATGCAAAGATACAAATTTGTTTTCGCCACCGGAGGCGATTGTTAATTTCGCGCATGTGCTTTTAATGCTCTGTGGATGTATTCTTTTTTTTAAACGATTCGTCTACATAAAATGTTATCAATAAGACCTTTAACATGCATGATATTACCATTATTACTATTGTACTACTACTAATGCTACAGTTTGCCAATTGATCACAACACAGTATACCATACAGTATACAACCTAGTAAACGACTTCTACATGAGTACAGCAGTTTTGTAATGAAAACTTAAAAAAACCTTTTGATGGTACTTGTCTCCATGGCAACAATATAATAATATGAAACTCTGCACTACATATGTGATGCTATATTTTATTAATTTTAGTGATATATCAGACTCTAAATATTGTATCAGTTTATACTCCTCTAGGGAGATTATGACACACTGTGACACTGGCTACTGCATTCAAACCCAAAGTGAACCCGACGTAAACTGCACTAATAAACTGATACAAATGAGACATATACACAGAACTGACTGTGGTACTGAGATGTGGACACAGGCGTTACTTCTAACAAGTTTAACAGCGATGTCTTAAAATGGATATTATGAAGATTTTTTATTATTATTTTTTGTCCAGTGAGATTTTTGCTGGGTTTCAGTCATGCTTGATGCTTGAAGTGGAAATGATTCACTTTCCTCACTGTGACTTCACCCAGATTCACCTTTCCTGACCCGAACTGGGTCACAGTTATCTGGTGACAAACACAGCTCAATATTTGGTCAGTGAATATGGCAAAAGTCCGCAGCAACACATGACCTATTTGATCTGTTGGCAACAAAATATCAACCAATATATTTACCACACTACTACGTCATACCAGCGACCATCCTCATTAATATGCTAACCCTGCTGCATTTGCCTAAATTAATATGCTAGCCACAGAGCTGGTGGTGTATAACAGATGTGAAGAGACGACACTGACAGCCGTGTTAACAGTCGAGACCTGAGAGATAAACAGCAGAGGATCTGGGAGTGTTCCTCACTTGTTGCCAACACCACGTTCCTGTCTGAGTTTTGCTGCCCGGACTGGATCCAGAGCGAGCAAATGAAATAATGAGAGAGACACATGCAGAGGAAGTGAGAGAGGAAAATAGAGTCCAGTGGCCCAGTTCTCCTCACAGACTCCCAGTGGACGGGCTGTTCTGCAGTTGAACTCTCCCCTCCACTGGTTTTTGGATGGTGGCTGCTGGTGGCTGTCAGGACGCCGTCCAGCACCGACCGACGCTCATCCTCAGAGTGCTGTTGTTCCAGTCCTGGGCTGCTCGAGAATGGCCAGATAACAGGCTGTCAGACAGCGCAGTATCAGTGATGGGCAGAGACAAAACCTCTAGGTCAGAGAAAAACCTCACACACAAACAGACCAAGCCCCCAGGAAGAGCGTCGGTCGTTGATCCGAATTTTTGTAGTGGCCAAACGGCGGTACTACAACTTCCGTGTCCGTCACGTGATGCCATTGGGCCCAAAAATACTTTTTCCCATAGACTTACATTGGGAAAGAGACGTCTGTAACTCAGCGGATAATTTTTTTTTAGGTAAATAAACTTCCCAGTATGAACACTTGAATAGCCCTTATTTAAATCATTAGGTCCTAAAAGTTGTAAAATGCACTAATAGAGGAATCCAGAGTTATTTCCCTTCCTCCGTTCATGTGAATGAGCCCCAGACTGGAAGTCAACCGCGACGGACGCTACTGCGCCTGCTCCATGGGCCCAATGGATGCGGAAGATCGCCAGAAGATCCGGGTACTTTCCCAGTCAGAAGTCGAGCCATTTTGGCTTCATGCGCCACTGAGCAACTTTCATAGGAATGAACGGGAGCCGGCTCCAACGCTGTATCCAATTCTCTTAATACGCCAGCTGCAATCCGTTTTTTTATAGCAATGGTAATTAGGTGATAATTAGCAAGTAACTTATTTGAAATTTGTTTGAAATTACTGCCAAATTACCCCAATATTTACCTCAAAATGTATTGAAAATTACTTTATTATTATCATTATTTAATAATATATTTCGCTATTTCCCCAATAGCTGGTAATTTATTTAATACATTTCCAGGAAAAGAATACAAAGTTAATTGATTTGCTTTATTTCCATGTCTGCTGATAGATAATGATTAGCAAATAAGTTATTTGAAATTTCTTAAAAAAAAGCTCCCTGAATCATTACATTAGCTACCAGGTTACATTTATGTCGACAATAAGTCACACAATGGGGAGATTTGTGTTTTCTATTAGTTTTGGTTTTCAACCTCCGATGAAGAGCAGCGCACAGACGCTTCTCAAGTCTAAGGGCCCTATTTGAATGATTATATGCTATTTTAGCATTTAATTATTAAATAATGTTTATAATAATGTAATTTTGATAGATTTTGAGGTAAATATTGGGGTAATTTGGCAGTAATTCCAAAGAAATTTCAAATAGGTCACTTGCTAATTATCACCTAATTACCATGAAATTTGCAGACCTGTAAAATGAAGTGTTACCCAACATTCTTTTCTGACGCCTCACTTGTTTTGGTGTTTTTTTATGACTTTACAACAATTTTGAGCCAAGCTAAAATTTAAAAAAAAGCTCTCCACAGACACTGAACATGAAAACACACCCAGATCCATGGTGACAGTTTTCTGCCAGTGCCTTGTGCTCACTCAGCTTTAGGAAGGAAATGGCCGATTCCCAACAGAGACGGTCACCGCCATATTTAGGACCTCAAGCCTTTGTTAGAGCAGACGAGCCCGGCTGCCAATTGTTCTCCACCCAAAATCATTGCCTCTGCAGCAAGCAGCAGTACTTGACAGCATCTCCCCCCCAACCTTTCTGCAGTCTGTACATGACAGGCAGCCTGGTGAGCACCCTCTGGTGGCCACAGCTGGAAGTGAGCTACAATAGTTTGTAATTGAAAGTACAGAAACAGATCATGAATATTGTTTAGAAGGCATATTGATTGAAGAACTGAATGTCAGCCGAAACATTAAGTTAAGTAACCCTGGTTCAGAGAGAATTGATCACCACAAGACTCCCTGATTTGAGTACATATCTACTTAGATGACTCTTTTATTACAAGTTAAATGCTGCCAGTAAAAATGTTTGTTGATTTTTGTTTACAATTTATGGATTATTATTTGGTCTACAAAGTTAAAAAATAGTCAAAAATACCTATCACGAGTTTCTATAGATGTGTTCAACAAACTGTCCAAAATGGAAATTATTCAATTGTAGGGCTGCAACTAACTTCTTATTATTTTCATTGTCGATTAGTCTGTTGATTATTTTCAAGATTAATCGATTAGTTGTTTCGTCTATAAAATGTAAGAAAATGTAAAAAAAAATGCAGATCAGTGTTTCCCAAAGACCAAGATGACGTCCTCAAATGTCTTGTTTTGTCCACAACTCAAAGATATTCAGTTTACAGTCATAGAGGAGTAAAGAAACCTAAAATTATTCATATTTAAGAAGCTGGAATCAGAGAATTGTGACTTGTTTTTCCTTAAAAAATTACTCAAACCGATTAATCGATTATCAAAAATAGTTGGTGATTAATTTAATTGTTCACAACTCATTGATTTAGTTGTTGCAGCTGTAATTCAATTCACAGGGATATAAAACAGAAAAAAGCAGCAATTCATCACATCTGAGAAGTCTTGGCACTCTTCTTGGCATTTGTGCTTGATAAATGGCTTTTCAAGGTATTTTTCTTGATTAATCGACTAGTTGTTTCACTTGAGTCTTGAGAAAAAAAGACCTTCGTTAGGAGTATTTTCATAAATATGTTATATAAAAATATATAAGTTGAGAAGAAAAAGCGATGATATTGTGAAACAGAAATAAAGAGGCCTCAGAATGTTTTCAGTGTAATCGCACAAACTTGATCATATTTTTATTTTTTCCTTTCTCCACAGACACTGAGCAAACACAAACCTTCACACAAACAAGCAGCAGGTCACTAGAGGCCACCAGTCTGTCTATTGAGCCACTCATCTCCACCCTGGTTGTAGCCACCACTGAGGCCAGCAGCAGCAGTAGCAGCAGTAGCAGGGACTGGAAGGACTTCACTAACACAGAGGCCAGCAGCAGCAGCACCGGCGGTAGCAATAGCGGCACTAGCAGCAGCAGTAGTGGCAGCAGTAGTAGCAGCGGCAGCAACAGCAGCAGCAGCCGTGGCGGCACTAGCAGCAGCAGCAACAGTAGCGGCACTAGCAGCAGCAGCAACAGTAGCGGCACTAGCAGCAGTAGCGGCGACAGCAGCAGCAGTAGAGGCACTAGCAGCAGCAGTAGCAGCGACAGCAGCAGCAGCAGCAGTAGCAGCACTAGCAGCAGCAGCAGCGGCCCTAGCAGCAGCAGCAGCAGCAACAGCGGCACTAGCAGCAGCAGCAGCAACAGCGGCACTAGCAGCAGCAGCAGTAGCGGCACTAGCAGCAACAGCGGCACTAGCAGCAGCAGCAGCAACAGCGGCACTAGCAGCAACAGTGGCACTAGCAGCAGCAGCAGCAGCAGGGACTTGCAGGACTTTACTAACACAGACCAGGTGCCAGACGCCTCCCCTGCTGTGTCCTGGGAGGCCAGTTCCTGGATGTTGACGGGGGACTCCCGACTCCCCCAGGACAGCCCAGACACCACCCTCCGACTGGGAGACGCCTCGACGTCCCACGCAGCCGTCCACACCGACAGCACCTCCACCGCCATCACCCGAGCTGGGGAGAGGACCCTGCTGTCTGTCACCTCCTCTTCCACCAACAGCACTTCCTCTGCTTTTACAGAGGACTCCAACTCCCATCAGCCCCCCTCCACCTGGGGTATTTCTGCTAGCGCTACAGAGACTGAGGACTACACCCACAGCGCCCCGTCCACCAGGACTGACAGCGGGGACACAACAGACCAGCACATGACCCATTCCTTCAACAGGAAATTTCCAGAGACCGGGAGCCCAGAGGGGCCCAGAGGGACCCAAAGTTTAACCAATGCCACCCATCAACAATACACCGCAACATCAGAGGAGACCTCTGACTCGACACCACCTCTCAGCGTGACCGAGCTCAGCACCGACCAATCTGAAGTGTCCGTTTCCTTCACGCCTTCTGTCACCTCGCCTGCAGAAGGTCCCACAAACATCTCGGGGACAGAGCAGGGGTTTGATGTTACAACCTCCACCGAGTCCTCCACCGGAGCCCACAGATCCAGCACTCAGAACCAGGAGAGCACCGAGGGGGTTTCATCCCAGACCAGGGAGGACAATGTGGACTTGGGTCTGACCACAGCGCCCCCTACAGTCCGCAGTAGTACATCTGAAGTGGACGACTCTCTAACGGACCCTCCAGTGCTGGTTACTGAGGTCTTCCTCACCACCACACCTGTCACTGTTACAGAAAGGTATGTTTTTATTATTATTAAATAAATAATAGGATAATGGTTCATTGTAAGGTATTTGGTTGTTGCACAAGCACGGCAGCACAGAGTAGGATTCACCATTATTGCTATTTATACCATGGTCTGGGTGTCTACACGATTCTGATTGGCTGCAGAGTGGCAATTAATTCCTGATAATGGACATCTACTAAGTAGTTCCAGTGAAACAAGTCTGTTCACCGTTCTAAATAAATGCGCTGGCTTCAAAAATATCTTCTGTGCATCATCCTCTGAACACCACAGGGTGGCAACTGTAACACACAAGTTTCAAGAAGTACGTTTACACTCCACAAGCGATCATCTCGCATCCTATTTGCTTTTCAACTCATAGCTGAGCCAAAGGGTGCTTGTGGTAGTGATTTTTCAAGGTATTAGCAAACCTTCAGGGTTACCAGGGAAACGGAGTGAATGTTTCATATTTGTGAATAACTTTCGATTTTGGTTGCAAAACGAATGAAAATATCAATTAATGGTTTTTTGGTTTTTTTTATTTGGCAAGTGACCATGGTATACGCGGGATAATGCTCCTCCAGCTGTCCATAATCAGGAATTAATTGAATTCACAGAGGCAATCGTTCGACGCGCTCTGACCTCAACATTGTCCATTAATTCCTGATAATAGACACCTCATCGGGCATTATCCCTTGTAAAATATATTGTTATTATTTTATATTTAGAAATACATTTTATTAGAAAACATTATATTGACAGACAAATTCTGCACTGTAAGCTTTAAAGGAATGCAACAAGTTTCTGGGAGAATATCATCAGCTCTAGTGCCCCCTGCTGACAACGTAGCTTCTCTATGATGAGTGATCAATAAAGTTATCATGTCAGTCCTGATGTTGTAAAGATGAAAATTGTTCTTATATGCTCTTTTCAATTCTTGTCAGAAGTCTGTAAGAGATCTTATTTATTTCTTTTCTCTTTAACAGATCACAGATAACAGAGGGAGACACTTTCCAACCCACTTCCTCCACCTCCACCACCACTGCTACCACTACCACCACTACCACCACCACCACCACCACCACCACCCCTCCTGTACCTGCAACCTCATCCTCCAGTTTCAGTAGCACCGCTAGCAGCTCTACTCCGGGGTCCCCTACCAAGGCCACCATCCCGTACACTACTACACCCTCCACCACGGCCTCCACCCCGGCCCTGCTGACCTCTGCAGTGCACCCAACTCACCGCGTGTCACCCAGCCAAACCCAGGGACCCTCAACTTGGATGGCTAACCCCACAAACGCCACCACCCTGCAGATAGAAACAAGCACGGGCCCTCCAAGAATCACCACGACTCACAGACAACGCATCACCACCACCACCACCACCACCACCACCTACACCCATAGCACCACAACCAAGAGTACAGAGGCTCTGCAGACCACCGGGAAACAGATAGACAGAGGAACTACAGAGCTGGTGGCGACGACATCACCCACCAAGGCACCAACGCCACCAAGTCAGTGGTTTACACTCTTCCTTCATTTTAAATAGCAATCTGCATAATGCATGGTGTTATACCTAATTCACACCAGGCAGCGGCAAAGTGCAGCTTGCCACAGTAATCACATTTTTCAGCTACCGAGAGGAATATTTATGTGTTTCAGGCAGGAAGAAATTCTTTGTAACAAAGGTCAACATGTCGCAGGAGTAACAGGATCTGTTTACTGATTGGCTGTGGGTCCTCTCTGGCCACATTTCGCCGCTAAAAGTTAAACGTTTCCCAACTTTTATCTGGCCGCACTTTGCCGCAGAATCAAATAGCTGCAGCTCACTGAGCTCGGGAGCGGCCACCGCAGCTTTTCATAGACATTGCATGGCAGCTCGCCACAGGCCGCACTTTGCCACTGCTGGTGTGAATTCAGCGAAAGGAACTGCTTAACGTTTCAGCTCAAATTTTGGGAGAGTAAAGTAAAGTTTGCAGGTTAGTTTATTCAAATGACCACAGATCTGTTCTCTCTGGTCTGAAAAAGGTGCTATATTATAGTCGATGCATTTTCAAATTCCTGTAATGTGCAGCACTGAGAAGCAATGCAAAAAGAAGCACACCGAATAGAAAAAAATAAAAATACTGACATTAGGTCAGATGTGAAAATGTGCATTATGAACAATTCACATCATGAGATTGATGAGACATAATGAATGTCAGTGTGAAACCACTATTGTGCAAAATTAATACATTGTTTTTAACTTTTTAGTGGTTCGATTTCTTCTGTTTTATGGTGAAATAAAAGCGTGCTCTTGTCTCTGACCTGCAGGAAACCCTTGTGTGTCCAACCCTTGTATGAATGGAGGGATGTGTGTGAGCTATATAGGGCATCAGTTCACCTGCCACTGTCAGCAGGCATGGACAGGACCGACCTGCAACGAGGGTGAGCTTCTCTCCTCTTCTTCCCCCTGACAGTTTGACACCAACATCATCAGCAAGCTGCTTTAACTTGCTTTTGTTTGGCTTTCTGTTGTTATATTGTCTTGTATCCTGCTTTTGCTTTGCCTTAAGGCTGGGCAATATGGCGATATACGTCGTCAAGACGATATAAAAAAGTTTATCGTATATATTCTTCTACTCTATATTGTTTCTATTGCAATAGGTTAGGTCTATATTTATTTCTTTTTTTCTATATAATTTCACTTTAAACTGTTATATTTATTTTGCACTCAAATTCTTAGAATGAGAAAATACTTTTCATTTGTCAAGTGTTTAATTCACAAAGGAGTATACAAAAATAGGCTTTACCATGTGCTTATTTCATATAGACTATTAATTTATTGAATTACAAGAAAACATGCTATATCATGATATATATCGTTATCAAGATATGAAATTGCCTATATTGTGATAGAAGATTTTGTCCGTCAAAGCACTTTGTAAACTCAGTTTTTAAAGGGGCTATATGAATGAAGTTATTGTTGTTATTATTATTATTATTATTATTATTATGAAATCTCCAGAAAAGTATGAGATAAAATCCAAATTGAAAATTCCACTTGTGTGTCCAGATGTGGACGAGTGCCATAGGGACCCCTGCCCCGTCGGGTCCAGATGTGTGAACACGCGAGGCTCCTTCAGCTGTGAATGTCCGCTCGGCTTCGACCTGGAGGACGGACGCACCTGCACCAGAGGTAAAACCCCTTTAATGCATAAAAATAAAACAATAATTCAGTCACAATGATGAAAGTATGCAAACATAAAGTATATATGTAAAGGGGCCTTCTTTTTCTCCTCCATAGCAAAGACGTTTCTGGGAACTTTCAGCGTTAAAGGAAAGCAACATGACACCGTTATCTTGAAGAGCGCCACCATGCATGAGATCCAGAGAGAGATCATTCAGCTGGTGAGAGGCAGTCCACATCACCGCATTGTCTCTGCTCATTTCTGAGAAAAACCTCCATTAGGCTCATGTTACATCTGCTACAAACTCTCTTCCTGTCTTCACCTCAGCTCAACGCTTCGCTGTCAGTCCTCCGAGGTTACAGCCGCTCGACGCTGAGTAAGAAGTAAGTTCTTCGTCTCACTAATCCACTCCATTTCTGTTACATTTTCAAAAATCACAAAAGGACAAAGTGGTTCTGATTATATTTACCCCCCTGGCCTTCACATCCCAGATGCCTTCATTAGAGTAAATCTAAACTAAAGAAGAAAAGATTTTTTTAACTAAATGATGCAACATTTTGTCATGCATTGACCTCTGATCTCTTCCCCACAGAGGAGAGGAAGGGGTTCATATCGCAGCTGTCAACATGTTTTCCATTTCCACCGACGTGACGAGCGCAGAGGTCTACAACAGCATCCAGATGTCTCTCAGCAACTGCAGCTCCTCGTTGACCCACTGCCGGATGGTCCTGCACCACCAGCTCACGTATCATGGTAAACATAACAGCCAGTAATGAACATCATCAGGAAGCTTATTTTAACCAAATTTAATACAGTTTTTAACTGGCCTAAATGTGATTTAGGGCTATGAAAGTTTACGCCACTAGAGGGCAAAGTTTAGTCGTAAACAGCTCCCACAGTTTTATCATTACATCACTCAAAAACTTCATCATCCAGCTGCTAAATTTCACAACCCCGTACTACAGGGAATCCTACAATAACAGCAAAGGACAAGCGTGCAATACCACAACAGCAACATCACTATGAGCTCATTCACACAGTAACAGTTTTATGCAGGATGGTTGTTGTGAACCAGAACTGCAGGTTAATAAATTCTGACTTCCTCTTGAGATGAAACTTAATAGTGAGTTGAGGGAAGGAAGCTGGTTTGGTGTTTTCTTGAATACTAACGTTGTCCAAGTCGTGACTAATTGTGTCCACGCTGTGTTCCAGTGGAAAGCCTGTGCGCGGCCCAGAAGACTCAGTGTGATGCGGAGCGCTCCGCCTGCACAGACAACAGCGGCACAGCCAACTGCCAGTGTCTTGAAGGATACTACAAACACGACCCTGATGACCTGTCCTGCTTAGGTGAGCTGAGTGTGTGCATGTCTACTCACTGAGTGCTGAGGTTTTTTTGTACTATTTTGCTTCCATAACAAGTCTTCTTTCAGACTAGTGGAAAGAAAACATCCAAAATACACATTTAGGTGTTTATTTACTACTATTTGTATCTGTAGATTTCTCCTGTATTCGCTAAAAGTTAGCATTAGATAATGCCTCATTTGCATATTTAAACATAACATTTCAGAAAAACTTGTAATACAAAAAATAATTCAGTAGCTCTTACATTCACCAAACTTTCCATTTTCATCCCTTGCTATATTATGAAGGTTTTTACAGAGGGGTTTGTTCATATATCATTCATAGCCTGATTTATAGAACATTGTATTCCTAAAAACATGGCGGAAATGGATTTTTTATTGCTGTTGACAGTATTTTCTGATTGATGGAGTGATAAAAAGAGATATCCAAAAATCCCCTCAGTAAAAACCTTTCACTCTAATATGTCAACAAAATGAAACAAGAATGTTGAACCTGGCTTTATTCAATGTTCAGATTTCTGTTCTGGAAATGTATGCAAATTAGCAAATTTATGATAAGGTAATGCCTCATTTGCATATTTAAACCTACATTTTCAGAAAACTTGTTATACAAAAAATAATTACCTTAATGTAAGTAATCAACTGGGTAAGTTTCATGGCGATATCTATTAGTTCATTTTTTTACCCTATTCACCTGGGGTGAATGACTAAATACAACAATGACAAAAAGTAAATGAAAAAGCAAACCACATATTAACCTGATAAAGATGACAACATTTCCTTCCTGACAAAAACAAAATACAGAGGAAAAAATAGATTAAAAAGTAGAAATTAACAGGAAATGAACATGAAATTAAAGACAATGCATATCAGCAAAACAGTATTGGCTTTGTTTGCAACTTCTTTTACCAAACTGTGTAATGGGACTATTTCTTGTTTCAGAGTGTGGGGATGGCTACAAGCTGGAAAATGGCACCTGTGTCCCGTAAGTTCAATTTAATTTATTTTTTCCTCACAGTATCGATCCACTTATACTGAATGTTTTCAGTCCACATTCTCACCGCAGACTCTGTTCCTACTTTTTAGGTGCATGTTCGGATTCGGAGGATTCAACTGTGGAAACTGTAAGTGGCCCTAAAAATCACCGGCATTGAACAGGCAAAATATACAGTAACATATTCAGCTTTAATAGAAGATGTTTTTTTTAACTAAAGTCACAAATTTGCTCTTGTGAACTTTACGTATGTTTTTAAAGTTAAGCATTTAATATGTTGTTGTTTGACATTGCAGTTTACAAGCTGATTGCAATCGTGGTGTCACCTGCAGGGGGCGCTCTGCTCCTCATCCTCATCATCGCTCTCATTGTCACCTGTTGCAAGTAAGACTGCTGTTGTTGTTAGTACAAAAGCTTCTCTTGGCTTGCAGTGCAATTCAACTTGTTGAGTCTTAAACATATTCTCTTTATATTGATTTAGTAATCTGCGTTACTCTACCCTATTTCGAGTTGATGATTATAAAACAAGTGTAATTATCTGTTGGCCGAATATTTAGTAACTTAAAGGGATAGTTTGGGTGTTTTGAAGTGGGGTTTTATGAGGTACTACTTATCCATAGTCAGTGGATTACCTACAGTAGATGACGGTCGGCACGCCCCCAGTTTGGAGAAACAGACAGGAGTTACCGCACAAAACCAAAGCAATGTACTGCTGAGGATGGGGCCTGCAGCAAAATGTATTTTAGCCACCTAAAAGAAAGCCCACCTAAAAAAATGTATATTAGTTTAAGTGTATGCTACTGTATATTTAGAATATTTTCGCCAGTTTACCTTGCTGTGAGACAGCCATACGGCCTATGTTTCCAATAAGGAACTGAAGTTTCAATGCTTTTGCTAAAGCAACCAGACTCCATTGAAAAAAACTGTAATTTTACCTCGCAGAACATAGGAGTTGCTGGTCAACCGCTGCCTCGATCGGTTAGTTTATTTGTGTTATTGTGTGACTTTTGTTAGTTCAGAATCACCAAAGTCACACAGTAGCACAAACAAACAAACCGATCGAGGCAGTGGCAGACCAACAACCCCTGTGTGCTATGTGAGGTAAAATTACAGTAATTTTCAGTGAAGTCTGGTGGCTTTGGTGAGAGCGGAGATGGATACAACGGCTTCAGTTCCCCGTCGGCAAGGGCTGTCTGACGGTAAGGTAAACCGGCGAAAATATTCTAAACATAGCATACACTTAAACTGATAATGTTTTGCTGCCGGCTCCGTCCACAGCAGTACATTGCTTTGCTGCATACACTGACTATGGATAAGTACCTCATACGACCCCGCTTCAAAACACCCGAACTATCCCTTTAAAGCATCAGTTTACCCAAATTACCAAAAACACAGTTCCTCACTTTCAGTAGTTTTGTGAAGTGAATCATTTTGGTGAAATGTGGCAAAGGTTTAACGTTTTTATAAATGTTTGATCTCCAAGGAAAGACAAGAATGACATCAACAAGATCATCTTCAAGAGCGGAGACCTGCAGATGTCCCCGTACGCAGACTTCCCCAAAAATAACCGCATATCCACGGAGTGGGGCCGGGAGACCATCGAGATGCAAGAGAACGGCAGCACCAAGAACCTGCTGCAGATGACTGACATCTACTACTCTGTAAGGAGACATTCATTTTATCTCCCAATTCCTCCATTTGTCTTCATTGTTCAAGTAGTGTGTTTGGATACAACTGATAAATCACTAAAAACGTCTTTTACATTTCCTCTCTTTCCTTTGCTCTTTCCCTCAGCCTGCGTTGCGTAACTCCGACCTGGAGAGAAACGGCCTGTACCCGTTCACGGGCCTGCCGGGTTCTCGCCACTCGTGCATCTACCCCGCCCAGTGGAACCCATCCTTCATCAGCGACGATTCACGGAGACGAGACTACTTCTAACTGCCCCACCCTCAACACACACACACACACACACACACACACACACAAACATCTCTTAAACTGACACTGATGTGATGTGTTTTAATGGTTTTCTGGCACAGTGAGAGCCCATTTGACCCTCTGCATTCAGGGCTGCACACTAACTATGTAAATGCAGGTGTGTGTGTGTGTGTGTGTGTGTGTGTGTGTGTGTGTGCGCATATTATGTAAGTGCACCTTTTTTTGCAAGTTAAATGTTTCCTGAGAGTGCTATTGTGTGACCATTTCAGCGTTTTTGCATGTTTTAGCTCATTTACTTCAGCTCACACATTACATGGCTGCTGTGTTGTTAAAGACTGTTTAATGTGTTTTTCCTGCCTCCCAGGCAGCCGCTGATTCTCATTTACTTCACTGTACGACGAAAAACAATTTGAAACGTGCTCGAGGCAGGTGATCCATGACGGTAAACAATCATATCTGCCTCGTTGCTGCCTGGTAACGCAGTGCAGATTTGCTTGAAAAATCTGCACTGCATTAATGCACGGTGATAAATAAAAGCAGATCACTCACGGTGCTCACAGACAGCAATGTGAATTATTGACCGCCATTTAGATTAAATATAAAAAAAACAGCAGTAATGTGATGTGGAGTAAATAGACTAGAACATGCAAAAACAGTGATATGGTCCTTTAAGTGCTGAAATATGAATATGTGCGTGCCACTGCTGTGATTTGAAAATAATCTTCTTAGATAATAGTCTGAGGATAAAGTATTGAAGTCAATAACAAACCACTGAAGGATGCACAAAGTTTTGGTTTAATGCCAATAGAAACTGATGCCGACGTTTATTTATTCCCTCTGTGTCCAAATCCTCGACATGTAGCATAATGGACATCTCAAAAACACACTGACAGACTGAAGAGGGATAAACGTGTGTGTGTGTTTGTGTGATAGAGAGAGAGAGAGAGTGTGTGTGTGTGTCTTAAACTATTGGTGTGTGTGAGGAGTAATTAACTGTCTACCAGAAGGATCATAACTGTCAGTGAGTGTTTGACTGTAAAGAATGTAAAGATGTATCATAATTAGTTTGCTATTTTCTGACACGGAGTATTATTATTTTTTATGAGACTGTTTTCTTTCTTTGTGTTTATATCATCTGTTGATTCTGGCGTTTTAGTCAGACGTGCTTATTTAAATAAAACATTTTGCACAGCAGTTTCTCTCCCACTTCATTCTCATGAAAATTATTTAAAAAAACATTATCAAATCAGTTTCTGTTCTTGTAATCAACACAATTTGTATATATGTGTATATATATATATATATATATATATATATATTTATATATATATATATATATATATTCTTTTTTATTTGCACACAGTGCAGCAAGAACAGAACAAATAATTAAAATGTCATACTTCTGAACTGCTATTTTATTGTTATTATGCATAGACATATATACAAAGACGCCGCATTGACTCCTGGAGCGTACATCAATAGGGAACCATATTGAACCGGGCAAGACTGGCCCGTAAACACATAAAAGTGAACGGGGGAGCTGCCGTTTTTCTGGATAAAAAGCACTATAACGTCTACATTTCTCAACCGATTTCAACGAGTCGTTTTGTATTCAAACGTTTATGATCTATGAGGAGTAAGTTAACGTTACGATTTTGAAGATTTTGGTGAAAAACTGTTAAATATGTTAATGTCACTGCTTCCGGTTCTTGGTTCACTTTCGATATGGTGGGATTCAATCAATTATTAGGTCATTCTTAAAAACTAGTACTATCATATCACATTTTCCTTTAAGCAGTTTTCACATTATCAACTGTTAACATTACATCTTTACAAAACGTTTGCTTCTGTAACATCAGATAAGAGCAAGCTAACGTTAAGGATGTCAAGTGAAAGCAGACGTGACATATGTCACCATGGTAACCCTACACTGTCTACACTGTGTTCACCTCAACAACCCCCAAAACAGCACCACAATGCTATATCTAAAATGTGATTTACATCAAACAAATGACTCTCATGTTACTGCTAATATATTCCTTCCTTTGCGGGTACAGTTGTTTACATAATGTGACAGTTCTGGTCAATTTATGTTGGTGTCCGAGTTTCCTATGAGGTCTCTTACAGCGTAAGGCTCATGAGAATTGAACAGACACACACAGAGGACACAACTTGCTTTTGATATTTTGACTTTTCTAAACCAGCAATGGAAAGTGAAATCATTGATATGGGTGAGCAGACTTTCATTTTAATCAACGGTCCTCTCATCCTCCTCAACCTCGCTGCGAACATCTTCTATGCATGCTGCTTGATCTTCCCACCACGCAACGCACCAAGACTCAAGCAGCCTTTAAAGATGCTACTGGGATGTCTTTTCTGGTGCTCAATTGGTTATTGTGTCTCTTTGGCTTTACTGTATTGTGTGTTAAAGGAAAAGAAACACCTCATTATGTCCATTCTGTCGTGGATGATTGTGCTGTTCTTCCTGCACAATAGCATGACATGCTCTGTTTGGCTGAACTTCTACTACTACATCCAGATCGTCCCTGCACAGCGAGCTCTCATGGTCTGGGTAAAGAGGAACATCAAGTCTGTCATGTACATGGCTTTGCTTTTTGACGGGACCGTTTTTTTGTTCTTTAGTGCCGTTTATAGTGCAATTCAAATATTTGAAGACAAGACGTTTACTTATATCAACGGTACAGAGACTGCACATCAGATTGATGGACTGTACTTCATAAAAGAAGTTTCTCTCTTCGTTAATAAAGTGCATATCTTTTTCAGTCTGTGCATAATGACAGTTTCTAGCTTTTCCACGGCCCGCTACCTGCACAGACACATGAAAAGTGTTGCACAGGGCTTCTCCACTCCAAGGATTCAAAGTCAGATGAGAGTCACCATCACTGGGATCTCTCAAGGAGTGTTCTACTTCCTCTATGCCGCTTTCTATATCTATGGTTCGTTCACCTACATCCTCCCCTCACCTCACGTCTTCGGTTCTTGGATCTCCTTTACGGCCATCTCGCTCTACATATCAGGCACCACGGTCAACCTGGGCATCGGTCAGGCTGTATGCAGGCAAAGGGCAGCCGACGGCTGGAAGGCACTCAAAGCACTGTGTGGTGCTGGCATGGTAACACATGATATGAAAATGCACTCCAGCCATCATACATCAGGTGAAATACCTAATACTGTAATTGTTGATGTCCAAATGTCAGTGTGATTATTGGGTGTGTGATATGGTTGTGTTGCTTGAAATCATTTGTATACAGTGTGAGATTTAATTTGATGAATGGAACGGCAAAGTAAACATAAATGTCCCTCTTTAGAGCAGTGGGTTGTGTTGTCGCAAAACCCTGCAGGTTCACTTCATGCTGGGATAAACAGCAGATAATGAGCACATTAATGAAATAAAAAAGAAACCAGAAAGAGCTGCAATGATGGTATGTAAACCCTGTTATTGTTCAAAAATCCAAAAATGACAAAAGTCTGTTTGTGTAACCACATCATTAAAGGAGCACTCCACCGATTTTACACAGGAAGTGCGGTTTACTCGTCATAACCAAGCTCCCAGTAGAGCGTTGGACATTGAATCAAATTTTCGTAGAGGCCAAACGGCGGTATTACATCTTCCGTGTCCGTCACGTGATGTTATTGGGCCCAAAAAGACTTTTTCCCATAAACTTACATTGGGAAAGAGACGTCTGTAACTCAGCGGATATTTTTTTTGTTAGGTAAATCAACATTCCCAGTATGAACACTTGAATAGCCCTTATTAAAATAATTAGGTCCTAAAAGTTGTAAAATGCACTAATAGCCGAATACAGTTATTTCTCTTCCTCCGTTCATGTGAATGAGCGGCTGGAGCGAGGGCTGGGAGGCGAGATTAAAGGGAAACGCTACTGCGCCTGCTCTATGGGCCGAATGGATGCGGAAGATCACCGGAAGATCCGGGTATCACTCGGCAGTTGAGCCATTTTGGCTTCATGCGCCACTAAGCAACTCTCATAGGAATGAACAGGAGCCCGCCTCCAACGCTGTATGTAGTTCTCTTTACACAATCATGGTCATAACTACTCAATAGTGATGCATGGTTCGACCCAGAACCCGCGGGTCGGGTGAGCTTACTAGAAACTATTACGGGTTTGGGCGGGCGGGTGACAAATTGACAAAGCAGCGTTCCGGGTAAGTTATTAATAACTTACAGGGCCCCGTTCATTCCTATGAAAGTTGCTCAGTGGCGCAGGATGTCAAAATGGCTCGACTTCCGTCTGGAAAAGTACCTGGATCTTCCGACGATCTTCCGCAACCATCGGGCCCTCGGAACATGCGCAGTAGCGTCCGCTCGGTCACATGACTCGGTCACGGGGTCCCAACGCTTGCGCTGTCGTCACAGTCTGGGTCTCATTCACATGACGGAAGGAAGGATAATAACTCTGGATTTGGCTATTAGCATGTTTTACAACTTTTAGGACCTAATGATTTAAATAAGGCTTATTAGAGTGTCCGTATTGGGAGTTGATTTACCTGCGCTCTTCCTGGGGGCTTGAATGAAAGGCCCTGTTGAGTTGCATTATGGGAATCCTGTGTTTTTGGAGCTTGGGACTTTAAATCAGGATATCTCGGCCTCTACTGCTTCGATTCTGACCATTCTTTTTTTAATCTGTGTCCTGTGACTCCCCCAGCTCTATAAAAGTACAATGCTTTCATTTTTCTAACTCAGAACAGTAGGATTGCAAAAAATCACGATGTAAAACATGATCAATACATAGAATAATGACTGTATGTCTATTTCTATGTGATTTCACTGTATGCTTTATTTGCATATTTGAATTTGCATGTAATGCAAATACCTCAGATTTGTTACATTGAATAGAGTTGGAGAGTCTTACTGGCTTTATTCGTAAGCTCACTACGAGGGAAGAAGACACCAAAATGGAAACAGCGAGCAGATTAAAGATGGACTATCCAGCATATGTCCTCATTAACGCGCCTCTTGTTCTTCTCAACATCGTGGCTAACGCATTTTACATGTTTTGCATGGTCCGTCCACTTCACGGAGAAAGGATCAAACAACCTCTGAAGCTTCTCCTGGGCTCCTTGATTTGCTGTACAATAACTTACCTGATGGCA
>CAKALU010058686.1:1093-13210 GCA_916700995.1 Hozukius guyotensis
TATGTTTTTTGATTTTTGCAATACTTGCTTTTATGTTTAATTTAATTTTCTTGTACTATGCACGAATACTATCACGATACTTCGATTCATTGCGATTTTTGTTAACTTTTTCAACACTAGACATTGGGATAAAGTTGAATCATCCACTTCTAGGGACTTTTACTTTGGAAAATATCTAAATTGACACAGTAAATATGTTTGATTGTCAGCATGTATGTAGTCAGAGATGTCCTGAAGTCAAATATATCAGTCATTGTCAGGCATTAATTATTACAATTTCCCTCACAAATTAGTGGAATCTTCATTTTCATTTATAGGGATATGTAATATTTTATACTTCTGGTGTTCGGGGCCATCGGGGCCGTTTGAATGTATTTAACATAAATGTCAGTATATGGGTGCTCTACAGTTGTAGCGTCGGCTGATTTTACCACGAAGACGCAAGTGACCGCACGTTACCGAAATATGATACATACGTACGCTCTGCTTTTCCTGGCAATGTGTGAAACCCAAAGTGTTTCCATACTTTACTGTATGTGTCGTGTTTACCACTTTGGATTTAACATGTGAGGGTTCAAGTCGTATCCACGCCGACCCTCTGCGCGTTTTCTGCTTTGTCGTTTCGGCCAGCTGTGGTTTGTTTTGGTTGACGGATACAGAACAGATATGACGTCACGTTATTCTGACTACAACAATAAAAGCGGTAACTCGTTCTACCACATAAACTCAAATGAAGCAAATATATCAATTCTGGCATTAAAATAATCTATTTTAAAATCATACCAAAAAAAACAATCGCGATACATAGGTGAATCTATTTTTGTCCCACCCCTAATGTTTATGCACCAATATACCAAAGCAAATTCCCTGTATGTGAAAACCTACTTGGAAATAAACTGGATTCTGATATAGCACCTGCTTTGCTCCTAATAGTTTGAGCTAATGCTAATAAGCAGCGATAGGTTGACATTTTAATTTCCCTCAGTACTGAGTAAGGACTAAGAATAGAACTCTAACTGAAAGTGTGTTTAGATTAATGTGAATCCTAAATTAACCAATAAAATGAACTGGATTTAAATTCAACGCCTCTTCAGTCCTAATTATCGGAGATAAAAACCCTCCAGTAGCTTTTTCTCTCCCTCCATTTTCACCTTGACCCCTGCTGCCTGATATCTCCCTCTGGGACTCTCTCCCCCCTCTCTTTCCTCCTCTCTTTTGACTCTCACCACATTTTTTCATCTCCCTCCAGGACCTGACTGCGCTGGTGGCCAACGGCACCATCAGCTCCAAGCCACCAGTCACCCTGCGGCTGGTCATCCCTGCCAGCCAGTGTGGCTCTCTCATCGGGAAGGGAGGGGCAAAGATAAAGGAGATCAGAGAGGTGAGCAGCCAGAACACAAATCTACCCCATCCTCCACGTCCTTGCTGCACAGGCTGGACGAACACTGAAATATGAAGAGGACAAATCTGCTTCTGGAGATGAGGGAAAATAAACTGCAGCTGGAAGGGAGAGATATTTCATTTTCCACAGGTTTATTTGACCTGCTTTGTTTTGTGCCCTAGTCACTAACAGGAGGACTTACACTAATAATTTGTGTAAGTCCTCCTGCATGCTCTAATATATTTTAGGTATGCATTAGAAGCTCTTATTCAAGTATATTAATATGATACATTTAGAGAGGTGGTAATCAATCATTGTACATAAAATACAAAAATAAAAAAGATGCACTAGCAGTATTAGTAAGTTGTGAATAAAGAGTCTATAGCCATGCTAGCAGCTCTGTGAGGCTACACTTGGACATTGCAGTGCTTTGAGCTAAATGCTAACGTCAGGTTGCCAACATGCTCACAATGGCAGAGCTAACATGCTGATGTTTAGCAGGTACAGTGTAAACCTCTTATAGGGATCACATCTGTCCAAGTCAAATTGATCACTATAAGCAGATGATTATTACAACGGAATTTCTTTTCTTTTTTTGTTATTTTTCATGCAGATTACCATCTAATTGACATTTGTATATTCATTACATGAATATAAAGTAATGACTGTATTTTATGTTTCAAAATACAGTACAGCTGTTTCAAATACATTTCAAATTACTGTACAAATTAACTTACTGTACTGTGTATAATTCACATACACTATAATACAGTACTGCATAGAAAATATTGTTTACTGTACTTGAAATTATAATTAGGTTATAGCCTAAAACAATATTGTGCTGTTTACAAATACAGTAACTTCAATAGTGCAAAGGGGCTACTAAGCCTGAAAATAAACTGTAATTTAATATTAATATTTAATGTGAAAATAAAATAAATCAATTTTTTTTAAAAGACCCAAAATGAACACTGTAAGTGAACTACTTGATTACTATTAGAAAATGTTTTAAACAACATTTGTATAGGAACGATTCTGTCCCAAACTTTTTGATCCATATAAGCAGTTGATCACTGTAACAGTGATCACTATAAGCGGTTTCCACAGTATAATGTTTACCACGTTCGTCATCTTACTTTAGCTGGTTAGCATGCTAACATTTGTTCGCATAGCAGCAAACACAAAGTACAGCTGAGGCTGATGGGAATGCCATTCATTCTGCAGGTATTTGATGATAAACCAAAGTATTGGATAACTTCAAATTTTGAACTAAAGATGGCGCTATATGAAAAGTCAGGGGATCATCAAATCTCCTGCGGGGAACATGAATGTGTGTACCAAATTTCATTATATGTTTTCCAATAGTTGAGACATTTCACTCAAAACCACAAATGTCAACCTTCTGGTGCCGCTAGAGGAAAAGTCAGGAGATCACCAGAGTCATTATGGTTCATCCTCTGGGGACCATGACTGTCTGAACAGAGTTTCATGTCTATCCATACACTAGTTGCTGAGATATTTCCGTCTGGACCAAAGTGGTGGTATCTGCACTTAGGTTGGCACCACACTAAAATTGGATTTAGGCTATTAAGGCAGGAAATTAGTGAGACAATGCAGTCCGGATAGATAACAACAAACAGTATGACTCAGCAGTGGCAACTTTGAAAGGGAAAAACTCCTGACTACATTTAGGCCCAGTTGAAACATTAGGATTAAACAACATTAGATCTGTTGCCAGAGACGTCCGACACTGTAACTTTAGCTCTGTGCTCATCTACAAATAGTGTCCCTCTTATTTTACCTTCACCGGTTTTGGCATCCAGCTGATTTTCTGCGGTTAGACGGATTTTCTTGTTGTGTTCATAACCCAAATTGGTTTCAGTAACAGATTTGTTTTGTTTGGTTGCTACAGGACGCATACAGAGGCATTTTGTGATGTGTGTGGTTCAACAATGGCCTCCAAGTCTGATAGAGACATCAGCAAATGTACATAAATCTTTACAAGCAGTCCTTCTTGCCTGTAGACATGCTATATTAGGAATACATCAGCTAAAATTGAGGGGAATTACATCTGCTGACCATGGGTGACTTTTCATTTATCTCTAACCTGACAGGACTTGACGTTAAACACACTACTGCACGGCCAGTCTCCGTCAGTAGAGGTTTAAAATATAAGTTCAGCAAAGCCAGCAGGAAGGAAGGAGGCACAGAAAGGAGCCATGGCAGAGTAATAACGGCCTGTCTTATCTCCGGAATCAAACTAATCTTTTTTTCTAAAACCCCTATCATTTGCAGAGCACCGGAGCTCAGATACAGGTGGCAGGGGATTTGCTGCCCAACTCCACTGAGCGAGGGGTGACGATATCTGGGAATCAGGAGTCTGTAATCCAGTGTGTCAGGCTCATCTGCACAGTAATCCTGGAGGTAGGAAGCGTACCATATTCCTCTCTTTACACCACATACCCACACCTAGAGCTGACACGTTGTCAGAGCTCTGCTGCTGCAGCTACGTGAAGTAAATTATTGCCATTGACGTGCATGTTTTCATCTCACCAGCAGTTATTGTCAATTCTGCTGCAGCAGAAGTTAATGCATTTTTATTAGGCTGTGTTAGTCTTCTGTGTTATGTAATGCTATCTATGACTGAAATCGACAGCTGAACACAGATTCTGTAGCATCATCCTCATCTAACACAGGATATATCAAGGAAGTGCATAATTCCTTTTCATCGGAAGGAGTCAAAAGGTGCAGCTCTCGGGTCAGAGCTCAGTATTGTTGGAGAGGACACTAAGCTGCTAACAGAAAACAAACTGGCCTGCAGCAAAATCTGTCCACCTTTAGACAACAGCTCTCTTGAGAAAATCGAGGAGATGATGAGAGAAAAACAACCCCGAGCACAGTTTCTCCCTGTGTGTTCATGGAAGTGCACAAGTCCTTTTTGTTTTAGCATTGCAGCTGGACCTGACTGACTAATTGCTAGTTTGATCCAGTTTTCCAGGGCTTTCTTCAAAGGCTTGCGAGTTTCATTAGGATTCTGTACCAGCGGCTTCTTCCCGTTGGCTCCGAGATTTAAATTATGCAAAGTTATACAAAGAATTTGCTGTGACTGCTCCCGCAGAAAAGATGCTCTACATCTTAAACCCCAAAACAGTATCGCCAACATTGCAGTTGCTCGATAAGATATACGGCGTCATGTACTCTGTATAATCTCCTTTTCTCATTGGTGTTTGAAGAATTTTATCTTCAAATGTCTCCTTGTCAGTGGATGCTTGATTTATCCAGAGGGCACACCACTGCAGAGCCAGCAGCTCCGATGCAAACTAAAGCTCAGAGCTATTATCCACAAAGAGCTCGCACTACACGGCTTCAATAATTCAATGAATGACTAATATTATCAAAAGGAAAACAAGGAAGGGAATAATGTCAGTGTCATTAGCAGTTTAGTTCATCATTAATTGTTATTGTATCTTAATGTACCAAAGAGTTGCACACCATTTGCACTAAGTGTCTCACTCTTTGACGTCATTCAGAGTAGATTATTCATGTCTATGAGATTTATGTTTAAGATTTATTACAACCTCTGACTCTTGTCTTGTTTTTAAGTCTCCCCCAAAGGGTGCCACCATCCCCTACCGACCGAGCCCCTCACCAGCTGCTCTCCTCATCGCAGGGAACCAGGTGAGAGATTTTACTACATACATGTTGGGATCTAGCACAGTGGTTCTCAAACTGTGCTTTACTAGACTGTTGTGTACAAGATGAACACATATTTATGACAGAGGAGAAAAGAAAAAGAGGTGATGTACGTCAAGTTAACACCAGTACAAGACAGAGTAAACCAAAAGAAATCAATGCCAGTATCCTGGTGTGCACTGCATTTTTTATTTCTTTTGGTTTTGCTGTGGTTTTTACCCTGCACCAGCTGCACCCAGGAGAGAAGCTTTACTGGAGAGCAGAGAAGCACTGCTGTGCAGTTTTTTGGACTAGTACAAAAAAAAATATGATGATCTTGCTCTCGGGTTTAGTGCCAATATTGTGGGAGAACTGTCTTTGGTGCCAGTTTGAGCAATTTGCTCAACAGAAACTTGTGTTGAGGTGAAATGATACATGCAGTCCATGTTCTTGAATCATATTTTTCAAAAGAATAACAATTTGGCTTGATTGTTACTAATGTTTCCAACTCTATTAATAGTTTTTGAAAATTAATATAGTTTGCAAGGAGGTGGAGGGTGAGTTAGTATTAGTAAGTCGTGAATAACAAGGCCAATAGTCTACAGACATGCTAGCAGCTTAGTGAGGCTACACTTGGACGCCGCGGTGCGGTCCATGGTTAGTTTTATGTGTAAGCATGCTAACATTTGCTAATTACTTAGCACTAAACACAGCTGAGGATGATGAGTGTGTCATTAAGAAGGCAGTATGCTTCATCGGAACTGCTTGGGGGTGTGTCTGACAATTTCTGTAACCTTCCGAAACCAACCATCCGACATTCACACCCACTTTACACATGTGATCGGCCAGCTGTGTGAGAAAGTAAGCAGGGTTTGAACTCCTCTCTCTAGCTCTCTTTTTTATTTCTTTTCTAGCATAACCCAGCCATTTGCCACCATTTTGCAGGTATTTGATTGGGATTCAAAGTTGAATGAAATTTAAAAAAATTGACCTCATGTTGGTGCTAGAAGAAAAATTTTGGATGGATTACCAAAGTTATTACAATTTACCCAGAGGAGAACATGAATATCTGAACTAAATCATAGCAGTCCATCCATAGACTGTGTATAAGAAGTGGGCGTAGTCACCGTGAAGACACCTATTAGTTTATGGATTGCCGTTTTCAAGTCGCGAGTTCGGCATTTTGGCCGTCGCAACCTTATTCTTTGGACGTCGTCATCCTGTTTTCTTGCAACCAGAAGTGACACGAGAGGGTGGAACTAAGTACAACCAAACGCTGAATAAGACGTTTTCAGGCGACCAAAAGGGTTATTAATTACTTTAATGAACTGAAAACACATTGTGAAAGGGTTAAATTTGTAAGACAAAAACATGGACAACTCCCAGACCAGACAACACCGTGGTAGCGACCTGTCAATCACAAGGTAGCCACGCCCTAAAGCATACCCTGCTTTATGGTCTTTACAAAGTCACGGAGGTTACCCACTGAGTCCATCCAATAGTTGTCGAGATATTTCACTCAATACTACAAATGTCAACCTCATAGTGGCGCTAGACACAGAATAAGAGAAAACTTTGACCTGCTGGTGGCGCTAAATGAATGCCGACCGACCGACAAAGTCATCCAGCCATACTGCTAGCACAGCTGAAAAGTTTGAGAATCATTTGGGGCTGACACCCAAAACTACAAATGGTCATTGGAGACTGTTTGGAGAAGGTATTGCCAATGATCCAATCGCTCATTGAAGTTCTTGGCTCACTCTGGGGAAACAAGAGGTAGGTGCTCCCTGGTGGGGGATTGGGTGCTTTTTTAGTGTGTGTCGTGTGTCATGTATGTGAGGGAGGGGTTGAGTGGTATAGACGCTGCTGTTTGAGAAGTCACAGATATCCACCCTCCCATGGAGCAAGTCACAAGATTAGCGAGCGAGACTGGAGACCTGCCGTCTCCTCTGGCTACAGCAGCAGTCAGATATTCTGCATAGCTGTCAGCAGTTCTGACAGTGTTTGTGCTGCCTCAGACTCTGGTCAATTTATGGAATGGCTTTGTGTTTTTGATATTCCCCATAATAAGCTATCAAATTAAACCCGGGGAGAGGTCCTGGTCACTGGGAGATGGCTTTAATGAAGGCAGCGCAGTGATAGGGGATGTTTGTATAATTTGTCAGAGGAGAAAATGAAGTGGAATGGGAAAGGGTCTGCGGATGAGTCACGGCCTATAAGCCTGTTAGGTGTGTTGAAGTGTCAGAAATGCAGCCTTGAGAGCCCATCTCAGACCAAATTTGATCTGTAGTGAAAGAGCAAGCGGGGGAAAAAAATGAAAATGGAAGTTTTTATTCATTATTTTCATATCAGATTTACCATGGAGGGTTTCAGTTGGTAAGAACACATTTACTCTCACTAATCATCACTTCCATTGCAAAAATAATGACTGTCTGGGCTTTATAAACATGCAGATATTTCAGTAATGAGCTGCATATTTTCCTTTTGTGCTTCTCTTGTGTGTTTGTAGGTGTATGAGGCGTCAGAATATGCACCCCACCCTCTGTACTCCGTCACCCAAGGTGGCCTGGACCTCCAGCAGGTAAAGGACATTCATTAATGTGAAGTCTGCAGATAATCTCCATTCTTCTGATTATAAAATATAAAAAATCTCTCCAGTAGCTGGTATTAAACTTCACTGCAGAGAGCAGGAATGTGTTTCAGGGCTGTGAGGATCTGAGGGTTGTGTGCTATGTCCAAATTTACACAGTCCATCATCTGGCTGGAGGCATTAAAAACAACAGCTGAGCGTAAGCTGCAGCTATTGTTCTACCCTGTCATAAGAGCTATAACCCCTTCTGAAACACGATGCCATCACACACACCACCACCACACTCTCTTTTTTTAGTCCTGCCTAGCTCTGCACCAGAAACATTTCGGCTTTAGGAATATTCCTCCCATGACAGCAATAGCAGATACCGTCATAATATCAGAACGGAAAAAGCAGCCTCTGACAAATTAGCCCTAGATTGGAAAAAAATACATAAAAAGTGGGTAGTAAAATATAAAGACTTCACAATTTAGATCACTCATGCTGTAAATTGAAAGATAATTGCTACTAATGTGTGGTGTTTTTGTGCTTTCCTGTATAAACGCAACTCTATTGTATGATTCACTGTAACGGCCGAGCTCTCCTCTCCAGTTTATGACCATATAGGATGGACTGGTAATAGTGGCCAGACAGCTGGCGTCAAGCAAAATTGAGTTAGAATAGAGAGATAGATGGATAGATAGAAATGAAGTTAAAGTGAGTATCGATGAATGGAGTGAGAGAAAAAAGGGCTTAACATATGTGAGTCTGCATTATTTAAGATCTTGGGGGGGATGGGCGATCCTGCAGGTAGAGATAGAGATGATGCAGCCAACGGGCAAGATTGCACAAATTATTTGTTACAGCACAAAAGATGAACTATTTATAAGCAATACGTGCTTTTAGCAAATCATTTAAAAAGGGTCAGGGCACTCAAATTACAGATAAAAGAAAACATTCAATTCCCTCTAGTGGTATATAACCATGCAGATAGTTTTAGCTTTATATGTCCTGGTTTTGAGATATTTGAGCATTTAGGTGTTTGTTACCATCCCAATACAGTGGAGGTGGAGGGAAGTTTGTTTCGAGAATGTAATCCTAATCTTCTATTTGGGATCCTGGAGACCCTTGGCCCTCTTTAATAGCTCAAAAAACATACTCATGCTACCAACTGGGGCCCCTGCAGACCGGGTCTGGGTCGAGTATAGCGACCGACTGCGTCAAGTATAGCAACCGAAATAGCAACCCTTTTACTTTTTGGCAAATAAAAACAATATATTAGACAATAGAACATACAACACAGGAAATAGTTCATTATTTAGTGTAATAACAGTGCATAATGTTAATTTATGTATTTTATCACCTTCATCAAATGTGCAAGCCAAGCTTTGCAAGGGAACGGTTACCACTTCAGCACTTACTACTACACTAACATGGGGTTTTAATAGGTCAGAAGTTATTTATTGTATGTAAGGGAAAAAATGGTTCATTTAGCAATTATTATAGTTATTTTTAAACATAAAGCAGTGGCATTGTTTGGGGAAGTAAGGCTGATTTTGGTTTATCAGAATAGTCCAGATCACCGGAGCTACTTATAGTCTGTATAACTGTTCACACTGAGGTTTGAGGATTATTCAGCATAACAGGGACACTGTGTTTGGAAAGAGATGTTGTTGCTGAATATTTTTTTATGCCATTTTTAATGCTGCTGTGAGAACCACAAGCAAAATTCAATTCACCAGGCAGAAATGTCAGAAATTTATATTTCAAAGCCCGGACAAATAAAACCAAAACTATGAAACATGCATTGGTAGAGAGGAGTAAATCAGAAAGTATGTTAAGTTCTGAACTATAAAACGCTCATTTCTCTTATTCTGAAAAACAAATCAGGCATGTATTGATAGAGAAGCACTTCCATTAAGAGGCTGCAGATTTATTGCCTGTGTGTGATGTTTTATTGCTGTAATTTACCTAATGCAGGATGCTGTCTTTCAGGCCTACACTTTGCAAAACCAATATGGCATTCCACACTCAGAGGTACAGTACGGCCATTTGTGGAAATATTATAATTGAATATAACATGAGTAGTTTATGGTTTAGTGTACACTGCATTCTGCTTTCTGTTTTACAGATGGCCAAGCTACACCAGCTGTCAATGCAGCAAGGCCTGAGTCCAATGGCCCAGCCTGCTTCGACTATCATACCTGGTATGTAAAGCAGTAATAATATTTGCTCTGGATTATATCTCCTCAGTCAAACGAATGGTTTAATTAAACAATTTTTCAAATAAAATAAGCAGCTTGCAGAGTTTTATCATCGCTCCTCCATCTGTAACTAGATTTTCAACCTGCCTTTAGACCTGAGAAATAAAGGCTTGCTGTCATTAGCCGCACTGATAATGTGCTTGTGTCAGTGAGGAAGGAGGAGACGAGGCTTTATAGCTCCCTCATAGAAACTATTATGTGAAATGATACGTTCCGCAGAGTCGGAGAGCTGGGAGAAGGAGAAGAATGAGTGCCGTGTTAAACACCAGTCCATTAAAATGGAAATTAACTGCTTTACTATATCTAGCGGTTCCTCGCTCAAAGGGTTTTTCCAGCATATCAATGCCAGTTTGTGTGGCTTCACTAACTAAAGGAGTTGAATGAATCGTCAAATGTCTGATACGTCAATTTTATTCAGTCTGTGCTTTCTCTCCTCAGGGATGGACTCCAACTCTCAGACATCTCAGGAGCTGCTTATTCCCAATGATGTAAGCAGAAGCAACATATACATTTTTATTCTTCACAACAGGAAATCATCTCACATGCACACAGCACAAGGAGAGCAGGTGATTTCGGATGCGGTAGCTGCAAATGCAAAGACGTCTGGTGTGACTTCAAAAGAGACGAGAGACATGTTGGCAACGTCCTAATTATCCTCATTATTCTAACCTCAAACTAACCCAAGGTTAAAGGGATTCTGGGCTGATATGGATCCTTTCGCATTATTGTCTGGGCTGCAGTTGCAGTGTCTTAGAGTGACTCCCATGAGTGCTCAGTAAATCCTCTCATGTTCCCTGACCTACTTAGAGGCTGTCTGCTGTCAAAACAGCCAATAAGAAAACAGACAAAGATCCTTTCCCTCTTCACTTAGTCTCCGCCAGGGTTTGATGAAACGTCTCTCCAATCTGAGAAGGGGAAATCGTAATGCATAGATTCACTTCAAAATGAAGTCGTTCTACATTTCCCTTCAGATGATCGCTCTAGTATTCAGTTTGGCTGGTTTGAACAGAGAGCATCTGGCTATTAACTGTAATTTGCCTCATATTGTATTTCATTTGGAAAACTGAGAGAAAGCTCTCTTCTCAAGTCAAATTTATAATGAAGCCATTTATGATTTATGATTTAATTTGCAGCTCTTGTATCCAGTATAAAAACAGAACCACATTCACCCATAAGAATGAAATGTTCAGGAAATTAAAGGATAAGGTCGACATTTTTTAATGTATTTTTCTCAGTGTCAACAAATCCTATGAAAAGACCAAAACAAACAATGTGTACGTCCATTTCTCAAGGACTTCCTGAAGCTCATTACTTCCTAATGAGGTCATAAATCTTTCGAAATCGGGTCACAAATATATAGTTTCAATTTTTAAAAAGGCTAAGATATTTTCTAAAACAGCTGCAGCAGCAAACATTACTCAAACAGGAGTAAAGGATGATGCAGGAGCGCATTTGCTGGGGACTATTTTCAACTGCAGATTTATACACGCCTGTGAGTATTTACAGCAGCAGGACGGTGTATGTGGGATTGTCTCAAAATAAACTACAGCAAAGGAGCATGTTAACCAGCAACAGTGCAACAGTGTGGCTCACTGGTGTGTTTTAATATTTTTTAAAATATATATGTCTTTTCATGGGATTTGTTTAGAGCTGTCCCGAAGGTATTCTAAGCTTCGGGACAGTGCTGCTGCCGCACTACTGTACACACACGCACCTCTACACATATCAGTAATGAATAATGTTGTGGGAGTATTCCTTATTTCATGGGCTATTTTGGGATTTATACATTATCATTACATACTTATATAAAAAAAAAAAAAAAGCATTCAAATACTGATTTGGAGAGCAATTACCATGGCAACGGTTGAAGCGTCGAAGCTTCAAAGCTTCAAAGCATTCAGGTCAACCCTAGATTTGTTACAAATAAGAAAATACTGTTGACAGTATTTTCTGATTTATGGAGTGATAAAAAGAGATATCCAAAATTCCCTTTGTAAAAACCTTTTACTCTATTATGTCAACAAAATTAAACAAGAATTTTGAACCTGGCTTTATCCAATGTTCAGATTTCTGTTCTGGAAATGTATGCAAATTAGAAAACATTAACAAGATAATGCCTCATTTGCATATTTAAACAAATTCTCAGAAAACTTGTGAAACAAAAAATAATTGTCTTAATATGAGTAATCAACTGGGGAAGTTTCATGATGGTATCTATTAGTTGTTGTTTT